>WNHD01002794.1:0-53632 GCA_011057455.1 Ganaspis sp. Gsp50 | reverse complement strand
ACAGACACCTTAAAAATATTAATATCTGACGATATTACACCAATTCTTGTCAAGAATTATAGAAATGACAATTTTTTAAAACTTTTAATTAAAGTTTGGACGAAGGGCCTAAAATAACATTGAGACTTTCAGAAGCTTTTGTTATTTTCTTTACGTGGGGCTTTTTGGCATCTCAACAGCTTGGTGTAATTTTACAGACATCTTAAAAATATTAATATCTGACGATACTACATCAATTATGTCGAGAATAATAGAAATGACATGTTTTTAAAACTTTTAATTAAATTTTGGACGAAGGGCCTAAAATAACATTGAGACTTTTAGAGCTCTTGTTATTTTCATTACGTGGGGCTTTTTAGCATCTCAAAAGCTTGGTGTAATTTCACAGACATCTTTTTGGACGAAGGGCCTAAAATAACATTGAGACCTTTAGAGCTTTTGTTATTTTCATTACGGGGGGCTTTTTGGCATCTCAAAAGCTTGGTGTAATTTCGCAGACATCTTAAAAATAATAATATCTGACGATATTACATCAATTCTTGTCGAGAATAATAGAAATAACAATTTTTTAAAACTTTCAATTAAAGTTGGGACGAAGGGCCTAAAATAACATTGAGACCTTTAGAGCTTTTGTTATTTTCTTTACGTGGGGCTTTTTGGCATCTCAAGAGCTTGGTGTAATTTCATATACAACTTAATAGTATTAATATCTGACGATATTGCATCAATATATTGCCTCAATGTTGCATGGCAATATCGCAAGAATTCAGGGCAGTATTTAGGCTATAGTAAGTGGGTAAATAATCTAAGTGAATTATTAATTTATTTTTTGTTTCCATTTATTTTTTCCATTTACTTGATTGTTTATTTATTTATTTATTTCGATTTAGGTTGACTGGATGGATGAAAAAACGAGGAAAAGTGCTTTGGAGAAAGCAAAGTCTATGAGTACACATATTGCATACCCGGACGAGCTACTTGATGATAAGAAACTTGAAGAATTCTACGAGAAATTGGAAATCACATCGGGAGATTACATTCAGTCAATTTTGAATCTTACTTTCTTCGCCACAGATTACTCTTTCAACAAATTGAGAAAGCCTTTTAACAAAACAGACTGGCTTTCTCATGGCAGACCTGCTGTTGTCAATGCCTTTTATTCTTCAATTGAAAACAGTATTCGTAAGTTGATTAAATCGGAGACTCTCATACTCAAGAATTTATTACAATTATTTTAACAAAATTTGGGATTATTTTTTATTTAGGAATTTGGAATTACTTATATTATAAAAAAACTAGGATTATTTATTATACTATTCTGACAAATTTATGTTTATTTATTACTATTTTTACAAATTTGTGATCATTTATTACTTTTTTAACAAATTGCGTACGATTTTAAGGTCATGTCTATGACCCTGATTGATAAACTAGAGATCTGCCTTTATATTTCTTTTTTTTGAAGTTGTTTGTTAAAAGTAATAATAAAATCAAACATTTGTGACATACGTTTTCTAAGATGATTCTCAAAGTATCGGAGCGAAGTCTTTTTTAGATTCAGCGCAAGTAATTGCACAAAAATGAGTCGGTAAATTGAAAGTTGATAAACTTCTTTTTGGGAAACTACTTGCGCTTAAACTTAAAAAGGATTGCGCCTAAAAAACTACTTCCGCCTAAAAAAGGATTTCGCTTCAACACTTTGAGAATCATCTTAAGCTTGTGTCACAAATGTTTGATTTATTATTATTTTGACAAAAACAACTTCAAGGGAAAAGGAAGATAAAAGTAGATCCCTAGATTATTATACAGAATCAAGGACATGCCCTTAACTATTTTATGATTTTATCTCTTTTACGATTTTCACTATTTTGTTTTTTAAGTATTTTACGTTTCTTTTTTTTCTTTTCCTACTTTTTCTTCTTTCACTTCTTTCTCTTCTTAGACTTCGTTTTTATTTATTTTTTTCAATTATTTCTTCATCATCCTTTTTGCTTTTAATTATCTTCTTCCATGTTTTTTCATCCTTTTCGCTTTTATTTATCTTCTACCATATCTTCTTCATCCTTTTAGCTTCGTTATTGTCTTTTTACTTCTTCTCTTCTTTTATGGTAACACGAATTTTATAATTCCAGAATTCCCAGCTGGTATTTTGCAAGGAACTTTCTTCAGTCATGATCGACCTCGGTACATGAACTACGGTGCAATTGGTTTCGTAATCGGACACGAAATAACTCACGGTTTTGATGACCAGGGTCGACAATTCGACAAGGAAGGAAATCTCGTTGAATGGTGGGAGCCAGAAACAAAGCAAAAATATCTTTCCAAGGCAGAATGTATCATTCATCAATACGGCAATTATACAGCTAAAGAAGTTGGAATGAATGTAAGCACTAACATTTCTTAAAAATCAAGCAATAAGGGTCACACAAGCATTAATTTATTTATAAATTTTGTCAACTCTTTCAAATTTATTTTATTAAATGCATAAAATTAAAATTCTTCAAATAATTGTATAAAATGTATAAAATTACAATTATTCAACTAATTGCACAAAATTGAAATTATTTAAATAATTGTATAAAATGTAAATTATTTAAACAATCGACAAACAAGGTTCAATTATTAATTTTTCAAAATTATTATTATTTTTCAAAATTATTTTCAGCTGAACGGTATCAACACGCAAGGAGAAAACATAGCAGACAACGGAGGATTAAAAGAGTCTTATTCAGCTTATCAAGAATGGGTAAAGGAAAATAGTCCCGAGCCCAAATTGCCCGGATTGGAGTACACACCATCACAGCTTTTCTGGATTAGCGCAGCTCAGACCTGGTGCAGTAAATACAGACCGGAAACTCTGAAACTTCGTATCACTACCGGAGTCCACAGTCCTGGAGAATTTAGAGTCCTGGGTCCTCTTTCCAACAGGCCAGAATTCGCCAAGGACTTCAAATGTCCCGAGGGTTCGAGAATGAATCCTAAAAAGAAATGTTCCGTTTGGTAGAGTGTGATATCAATAAGACCTACTCTTGAGTGATATGATTTTATTTTTCAAATTTTCATCTTGTAAAGATCCTTCCTAATGCGTTACTTCAAACACGATCAAAACTGAATCTAATATTTTATTCATTTTGTATGAAAGTTGGTCTTGGAGCGATCTTAAATTTAAGATCGGATCTCCATTGAATTTCCAGAAATCTTTTAGTGTATATTAAATGTTCAGTGCTTTATAAAGCACGCAAATGAGCGTTGTAAATAGAAAGAAAAAGTAATGAGTGAATCAAGTAAAAAATGTTTTAAATTTTGAGAATTTAAAAAATTGTCAACAGGAAATGATATTAATATTCAATTTAGACTGCGCGTTTGTTGTGCATCATCTTGCGATTAATCTTTTCTAATACTGATATAAAAGAAAAAGATATTCATTATACATTTGATGTAATGTTTTTTATCGAACACTGACTTTTTTAAGTTAGCCATGTCAAAGAAAAATTTGTATATGGAATTTAAACGCTCAGTGTGAGCGTCCTCGATATTATTAAAATAGTTCAGGTTTTCAAGTACTTAGTCAACGTAGTATTATTAATCGTTGTGTTTAATGAGAAAAAAAAAGAAATTTGAAATTTCAGACAAAATAGGAGTATTCTCGTAAAATAGGCTATGCGCAAATTCTTTTTATGAAAATAATTTCGTACAATGATTTTTTGGAGATTTCATAAACACGGAATCTCGCTAAAGTCAGTTACATTTTAATGAAGATTTTCAACGCAGTTTATCTGTACAGTTACTGTATTTAATAATTTTTATTGAAATAAAGTTTTTCTAAAATACTGATTTTATTTATTTTTAAAGTGTCCTTTTTTTTGTAAACAAGAGTGCAAATTTCAAACTTTGTTACTTAGGCAAAGATACGGATTCCATTCAAACACTCAATGAATTTCGAAGTATTTTATTTTAAACCCTGCCATATTATAACGGCTACTTACAGTATTATTAAAATATAAGTTTTGTAAGAAAACCTATATTACGAAAAAAAAGCTATGACCACTGAAAATGATTTTTTAAAAAAAAATTAAAAAAATGTTTTTCTTGTCAAAGTAAAAATTAAAAATTTTTATTCAATTGTGATTTTATTTAATTATTTTGCGCTGGAGGTTTAGACCAATCGACGTTCAAAATAAGGTGATCATATCCATAACCATTTAACATAGCGATTGCCTTAGCAGCTTCAGCTCTATATTTAAAGTGAACATAAGCGAATCCTTTGCAAACATTGCTTGGTTTTTCCTTGGCCAGATAAAGCTTTTGAATGGCTCCGAATGGCTTCACAAGTTCCTCAAGATCGGCATCAGTTGTGCTTTCAGACAGATTTGAAATTCTAATGGCAGTTGTGTCGTCCCGACGCTGCATTTGCATCGAGTCTCCGCGTTTATTTCCTCCGTCACGCATACTTGGAGGAACATATTTACTACCTTGTGGTTTGCCAATATCAGCCATAGCAGAAGTTGTAGTCGGATTTATCAGAGGCTTTTTGTCGTCTGGTACTTTACCTGCAGAAAGATTTGTACGTGAAAATTAGACATAATTATCTTTGTTCGTAAAGTAAAAAAATAATCATCTTTGTAAGTTAAAAAATAATCATCTTTGTAAGTTAAAAAATAATTAATTTCCTAAGCGAATATTTTAATAATAAAGTAAACTTACCACCACCGAGAACAGTGTCTTTGTAAGGACATTTTGACGTCCAATGGTCCCCGTTACAGTTACGACATTTGACGACACCTTTGTCACCCATATTCTTTAATTTATCGAGTGCGTCTTCTTCAACTTTATTCTCCTCTTCTTTGTTGGAAATAAACTGCATAAATACATCTTCAGCGATAACAGTAGTCGCTGGATTCGGCCCTGGTCGATCATCAGATGAATCTCCAAATTTACTCCAATTTTTACGGGCGGCGATAGTTTTTGAAACTATACGTTTTTCTATCTTATAGGTACGAACTACTTTAACTTTTTTGTTGTCATCGTTGAATTTGTATTCTGTGAGGATTTTGAAACCGTTTTCGTGAACTTCAGTTGGAGCAGGTAAGCTTCCACCCTCTTCCTCAACATCATCAGCCCAACTCGATTTTACTTCAAAAGCTGGCATTTCTGAAACAAATCAAAACATCTATTAAATCTACATGTCGTGTTGATATCTAAAATGCTATTAATTAGAATTTAATTATTTTGCTTTCGCTTAATTTCATTTTCAATAAAACGAACACAAGTTTTGAACAAAAATACGATTTTTAACAATTCATATATACATTTTTTAAGTGGAAAAAGTGAGGTTATACAGCTGCACGTGTCAATCATTTGACTGCATATAAAAATAAATAGTACGACGAACAACTCCGCATGTGAATCGATAAATACATTAAACATTCTTTCATCTAAATACCTCTATTTTTATATTTCAACGAATAAATCAGAAAAATTAAAGTTGAGAAAAGCACATATGCAAGCAGTTACGTCAAAACCACTGTACAAACTTACCGATTTCTTTCTGCTTTTTTTACGAGTGGCTTAAATACACTTAATAATAAACTGTAAAATTTGCGTACAAGAAATTATATTTGACACATATGTGCGTTAAAACCAAATTAAATAAGAAAATTCACAACTTATTCACAAACGGCGTGATCCCAGTGGACATATACACACATACACATAGCCACTTTGACACGAGAAGGAGGAACATTAATTCAGAGAAACGGAACGGAACGGAAATGTGGAACGCTCGTGAATTTAAAAACAGTTCTAACAGAACATATCTTACAAATTCTATAGCTTAGTTACAAATACTAAATTTGATAACATATTTTAATAACTATTTAATAATATTTAATAAACTTTTGTAAAAAAAACAACACATATCAAATTAGGAAAGCTAACTCAACTTTCTAATTTTGAATTTCGCTCCTCTAATGAGCGCCATCTTCATTCTTTTCGACCCCTACCGGAGTTATTCAATACTAATGTTCCGCAAAAAATGGCGATCACTAGCGTTGTGGAGTTGTGCGTGGATGAATATAATGTCTTTTAACAGTGAAATAATAACGCGATTAAATCAGCCTGAGGATTATTAAATTTGGGAACTGTGTGTGATTGTACAGTAGTGAAATCCTACACAAAAAAATGGACCAGGCTCCGACAGGTAATCACTTAAATGCTTATGCCGGGGTTCTACGCGGTTACTTACACCCCATGAGCATTAATTTAACGCATTTTCATTGTGTTTAATCATTTGCGCGTAACAATTTTTACTTATTTTATTTCATAAGTGTTTTATTTGTAATCCATAAGTAATAATTTGTAAAATTTTGCGAACTAAACAATGTGCAAGAATGTAAGGTTATGTGAATTCATTACATTGAACGTTGGACTAATTTACATTATATGTACTATTTTTAACTTAGAAATTATAATACTTTTCGCAGTATTATTATAAAATCGTGTTTATTTAATTATTCGTAGTATTAATATAAAGATCGTGTTTATTACATTTTTTTCGCGTATTTTATTTCACTTACAAATTCGCCAAAATTGTCTTTTGATTTTGTTTCAAAGTAGGTAATCTAACTCGATTGTTGAACAAAATTGTTTAAACATTTCGAAATATTTTTAATTTACGCTTTGTTTATATTAGCTTCTTAAACACATTGTATTTCTTTCATTTTTAACCTAACTGTCCGTTAAGTTTGTGCATTTTACAGTAACTGTCATATTTTTTGTAGCGACTTTTTTATATCATTGAACGATATTTCATTTTACTTAGAAATTTAAGATTAAGGATGTTTGATTTTTAAATCGAATTGAATAATTTGCATCAGCGTTTTTCTGAAAGTGATTGAATGCTTGTTTCAAGAAAAATGAGTAATAATTCAAAGCACATGCGAGAAATTATTTTTTTTAAAAGTTGTGATAAGGTTTTTAAAAGATTTTCTTAAAAAGATGAAGATTATTGTTTTAAAAAGATGAAGATTATAGGTAGTTTTAAAAAGACGAAGATAGGTTTTCTTAAAAGTTGGAGTTTTTAAAAGATAAAGATTATTTTTGTAACAGGTTTTCAGAGAGAAAAATGAAGTGATTAAACTTAGGTAATTAGGTTTTTAGGTAGTGAATCCTTCTACTACGTTTGAGGTATTCCTATGTTTGTAATAATAACACTAATTACACGTTGAATCAATAAATGAGATTCTAACGTTGATTATTTTTTATGAAATACAGATACGGACCTTCGTAACATTATTGACAAACTGGCGCAGTTTGTTGCTCGAAATGGACCCGAGTTTGAGCAGATGACAAAAAATAAGCAGAAGGACAACCCCAAATTTAGTTTCCTGTTCGGCGGAGAGTACTTCAACTACTATCAGTACAAAGTGACTACAGAGCAAGCCAGTAAGTGGGAAAAAGCCCTTAACAGCTACAACACTTGAAATCCATAAAGGACAATAATCACGCGAGGAATGAGGAATGCGGTTGAAAACAATATGGAAAAAGACAACGCGCACGTAAAAAAGTATACATCCATAATGGATGTTCCAAGACAATCTTTCCATGATTTTGATCTCACGTTTCTTTATCAAGACGGATAAAAGTATCTCGCATTTTTTTTGAAAAATTGCGAGTTTTGGAAGCCATAGTCAAAAAATATATCCTTATTTACCCAATGTTAATTTTAGCTGTCAAGCTATTGCAAAATCCATAATTGTACCTCAATCCTGCTATTTATAACTTAATTGACAAGGTTTTTCCGTTATCTAAGAAATGCCAAGATTTTTATTGTACCCTGGTACAAGATTTTTAAAAAAAATTCAACGTTTATATTTTCAATATCGCATGACATCTTTAACATCTTTCAATAATCCACCGTCATTCGTTTACAGTTTTAAAGCAAAAAGGAATAAATCCAATGCAAAATGCAGACCCACGTTTAAACGTTTCGCAGCAGCAGCAATCGGCGGCAGCAGCAGCAGCAGTTTCACAGGGGCTGGATAACGTCGCTCTTGTGTCAAATTTAAATGCTCAAAATAACGGCTTGAACTCAATTGGAGCCCCAGGCTCAGCTATGCCTGGAACAGGTAATGCAGTTTCGTCTTTGGGAGCCTCAGCCATTGGAAATTCATCCCTGTCATCAGGAGTTGGTATAAACGGACCGCCAGCTTGGCTTCAAAATGAACTGGCCAATCTTCAGTCACAACAAGCTACTCTCCAGGAACAAGTGCGTCAGTCTGAGCAGAATTTGTCAGCACAACATGCTGCGCTTATGGCTCAGCAGCAGGGCAGAGTGGAAGATGCCGTCAGACAGGCGCAAGAGAATTCATTACTGGAAAGTGCTGAAAATACTAACACTGATCTTGATGCTTTTGATGAAGTTTTACAACCCATCATCGACAGTTGTACGAAAGATAGTATTAGTGCTGGAAAAGCTTGGATTCTTCAGAATTCAATTACTCCCGAAAGTAATCAAGTCATTGCCGATCACTTACTCAAAAAGTATGTCCTTTTATTGTAGATTAAATTGACATTCATTCTTATCTCAACTTTCATTAACTGAATATATGTTTTAGAGTTATTCAGGGAACTTCATTTAATCAAAAACTGCATGTTGTTTACTTAGTGAACGATGTTCTTCATCACTGGTGAGTGATTTGATTTTTGTTTTTATATTGCTCATTTGTTTCGATTCTATCTTTCGAGTCTTAATTGTCTTCTGTTTGATTCTAGTCTTCTTTTTAGTTGAAATCTTGTTTAATTCTAGTCTTCTTTTTAATTGTAGTCTTCTGTTTAATTCTAGTCTTTTTTTTAACTCTAGTCTTTTTTTTAACTCTAGTTTTTTTTAACTCTAGTCTTTTTTTTAGCTCTAGTCTTTTTTTAACTCTAGTCTTTTTTTAACTCTAGTCTTTTTTTAACTCTAGTTTTTTTTAACTCTAATCTTTTTTTAAACTTTTTTTTAACTCCAGTCTTTTTAATTGTATTCTTCTGTTTAATTCTATAGTCTTCTGTTTGATTATTTTATTCTCTGTGGATTTATGAAGCTTCAGGCTTGGCAATATTTTTTAGGATACTCCTGTTTTCTAATAATTGTAGTCAATAACAATTTTTTTGAAGAAATAATGAAAACATTTAAAGAATGACTTAGTATTTACTTATATTTTTTAACAACTTTTTGTTCAATTTTTCATCCTCGTTAAAATTTCTATAGTATATCGAAACCTTATCGAAAAATGTTTAATAAGTATTGAGAAACTTATGGTAATTTTCATTATTTTCATTATGATGTGAATTTTTGCTTTTCGTTTTTTAAAACAATTTCTCTCTAGTGCTAGGAAAAAGTCAATGGATTTGCGAAAAGCAATGGAGAGCGTGGTTGTTCCTATGTTTTGCAACTCTTCTTTAGCAGCTTCGGAGGAGCAAGTAACAAAATTGAACAAACTCTTAAGTCTTTGGGAATCGAAGAACAATTATTTCGACGAGGGTATTGTAGATAAATTAAAGCAACCCAGTACATCTTGGTCAGAGTATCAAGCTAGTCTTGTTGCTATTCACGCGACTGCCATTACTCCCATCACAGCATCAACAAAACAGACTTTTGATAATTACCAGGCTCAACATCAAGCATTTGTCACTCATGCCTTGAGGCAAATTCAAACCATCGAGCAACAAAAAATTGCTATCGATCAACAGCTCAAAAATCCTCCTCCAGCAATTGTAAGTAAATTTAATTCTTGTTTCTCTTTAATCAGTATTTTTGATTCCTAATCCTGCTTTTCGATCAACATCATTTGGTATTTTTTCTTATTTTTGTTGCGTAAATTATATTCGTACGTGTTTTTTAAATCACGTTTGTAAATTCCACATTTATTTCTTGTAATTATTTAAGGCATATTGTTATGATTATAGAATATATTTATGGTCGATAATAAAATATGTTTATGTATTTTTAAAGAATCAAAGTATAGTAACACCCAGTGTGCCTGGAAATCAGCAGCTAGGCGGAGATATGAATTTCTCGCAACCACCTCCAGGTTGGGGACCAAGTTCAGAGCCACCCCCGTTTTCTAATGTACCTTTGCCAGATTTTTCTAAACCGCCACCTGGATTTGGACCACAGCCTCTTATTCACGAGCCGTCTGTTGAAGATCTGTTGCCCAGCATGCCCTATTTTGAATTACCTGCTGGTTTAATGGTTCCTTTGATTAAATTAGAGGACGGAGAGTATAGACCACTCGATCCAGACGCGATTAGATTGCCTCCACCTGCTCCACCCAGCGATCGTTTAGTTGCAGCAGTTGAAGCATTCTACGCTCCACCCAATCATGATTCTCCCAGAGATAGGTAAAGATACCAACTATCAGAAATTAGTTATCAGAAACTCATTTTTGTGTACATATTTTTTGTTTTAAGCAAATACAAAATTTCGATTTTTTTTGTATTAATTTATTATAATTATTAATTATGCTTTTCTTTCTCAGTGACGGTTGGGAGAAATTAGGATTATACGAGTATTTCAAGGCGAAAAATGCGGCGCGTAAACGAAAAGAAGATGATATAGCTGCTGGTATCAGAGAAAAGACAAGATCTCCTTCGCCAATTCTTAGGCCAAGGTCGAAAAGTCCAAGTCCACCAAAGAAACGATACAGGAGTAGATCTAGAAGTAGATCGAGGTCGAAATCACGTGGTAGAAGCAGATCGAGATCTCCTACAGCGAATCATAGACGCAACAATCGAAATCTTAATCATAATAATAGAAATAGGAGAAGACGAAATAGTAATAAAGAAAGGAGTCCTGAAAGAAGGTTGGACAGACAGGATCGTAGTCCAACACCACCCAGTTTCTTGTTAGTATTTTCCTTTCGACATTTTTATTTTTATATATATTTATTTCTATATGTATTTATTTTTATATATATTTATTTATTTATAGGCTCATCTTTGAACCAAACAGATTATTTTGTATAAAACACTAAAGATTATTTTTAATTTGTTAAATATTTGTTCTACTAAATAATAATAATAATAATAATAATAATAATAATAATAATAATAATAATAATAAGGTAATAATTAAATTACGTCTGATTTACTTTCGCAGAGGTTCGACTTACGGTAAACCACCGGAAGTCAGTATAGATGAAAGTAATAAAGGACACCAGTTATTGAAGAAAATGGGATGGAGCGGTGCAGGATTAGGAGCCAATGAACAAGGCATTGAAGCTCCAATTTCAGGAGGTGAAATTAGGGACAGAAATGATCAATACAAAGGTGTAGGCGTCAACTTAAACGATCCTTACGAGAATTTCCGGAAGAGTAAAGGCCAAGCATTTATCACGAGGATGAAGGCACGTGCAGAGGAACGAGCGGAAGAAAGAGGTGACTGAAATTAATTGTAGAAAGAAAAGAAAGATTTTTGAACTTTATTGCCTGCGATATTTCTTTTTTTTGCACAGTGTTGATCAAATTGTAATTAGATCAGTTTTTATGTCTTATGATATATTTGTTTAAAAAGAGTAACATCTGTGTGAAATGGCAGATATTCCATTGCTCTTCCGTTTTTAATAAAATGGAGTTGATTGATGAGCACTTATTTTATCACAATATACTCAAGGCAAAATAATAAATTTGGACTATTTTTATTTGATTTTTTTTTATTCATTAACGTTATTGGATGCCTTTTTATGCTAGATTCTGTGTTATTGAAAAGTGTTTTATTCGTATAAAAATTTTTCGACGTCTTAAATTGCAAGGTGAAATAAGATTGTAAATTTAATTGCATATTTAATTGGAAACTTTATTGCAAATTTATTTGCGTATTTAATTAGAGTTTATTGCAAACGTATTTGCTTATTTAACTGAAAATTTTATTGCAATTGTATTTACTTATTTAACTGAGAACTTTATTGCAAATTTACTTGTACATTTAACTGAAAACTTTATTGCAAGATCTATTGATCCAGTTACATTAAAATTAAGCTCTTCCAAATGCAGAATCTGTCAATACGTAAAGAAAACCACAGATTGATCACGATTTTTCTTATTGTACATGTTTACTACAATTGCCAATGATAAATCTACGAATGCGAAAAGAGACGAAGAAAAGTTTTCTTTTGTGAAAAGAAGAAAATGTTTCCTTTTTGGAAAGATGAGATGATGTTTTTTTACACGATTATCTTAAATTTAATCGTGTCAACTGCAACGTTGATTGTTGAGCGTTGCAGGCGAAGTACGTGTATTTATAGACGTAATAAATAATTACTATATATTGGATACACAAATACAGCTCCAAAATAAAACCTGTAAATTTGATACAAATGAGTGTTTTTTCTTATTAAAAATTTTGCTTGTTCATGTTTTTGAAGTTATATTACCAGTCTTCATTTTCTTTTTCTTTTCAGAAGATGACTGTTTAAAAACAATTTCAATTATTTGCATTTCTAGAATTCTAGAACTAAATCGTTTCATTTCACTTTTTAGAAGTTTTGTAAAGAATTTTTTTTTGTATTATACATAATTCAATTATTTGCATTTCTAGAATTCTAGAACTAAATCGTTTCATTTCACTTTTTAGAAGTTTTGTAAAGAATTTTTTTTTGTATTATACATATTCGAAATCTAAGTATATTTGTTTAAAATCCAAGTATATTTGTATGAAATCCAAGTATATTTGTTTAAAATCCAAATATACTTTATGTTTGAAATCCAAGATTTATTAATATAGACGTAGCAAGCAAATTATCAAACTTGAAGTTTTTTTGAGATTATATTAAAAAAGAAAGTAAATGAGAATAAATTTATTGCACGTCTGGAGCAATTTTAATCAGTCTCTTTTTGATCCCCCGAGTGAGAAAAGATAATTAAACTGAATAAATCCACTTGCAAACCAGTTCAACTGAGATAAGTGTCAGCTTTCGAGTGGTAAACATATAGTTGAAAATTATATACATTGTTGTTCCCAGCATAATGCTATAATTTCAGAAAATTGATAATTGAAGATCGAACTCTTTATGTGCTTTACATGTCATAAATGAAAATGTTTACTACCAAATGTTTCAACATTAGTTTTAATTTATGTTTAAATCTTTGAAAGTTACTTATTTTGTGTCACGAAAAATTATTTTCTATTAATGTAGATTTGTTTATAAAGTTTCGTGCAATATTTTTACGATTTTCGATTTATTTATCAATTATTTAATGCAAATTCGATAGGAAGCAATAAATAAGTATGAAAATGTCATTGTTCTTTACAAAACAGTAGCCAAGCAAGTACGGTGACCAGATTATCAGCCACTCACGTTTCTGCACGACTATCTTTTTCTTATCGACTTTCTGAAGCGTCATGTTTTTGAAATACAAATTACGTTACGAGATAGAACGTGTTACACGTTCAAGACAAACGTGACTTTTGTCGTCAAAGTAAAATAGTTAATAGACATTGTGAACCTTTCGCAGGTATTGGAATAAGGAAATTTACAAACAACCTTCGTTTTTAAATGTTTAATATCCTTTTAAACTAAAGTAAATCAGAGAGTTAAATGTTCAATTTATAAAAGTTCATTTTATAAATGTTTATTTGAAATTGCAAGATTCATTTCATTTGCGAAAATTGACAAATTTTGAATTTACAAATTTTCCGATGAACAAATGTTCAATTATTATTGAATTATTATTGTCTAGTGTAAAATTTAAAAGTAAAATAAGTAGAATAATTTAATTTGTTGTTCAAGAACATTTTCAGTAATTAATTTCAATAATAACAATTATTGTTTTTGAGACCATTTTTTTTGTATTTTTACTATAAAGTAAAAAATTATTTTTGATTAAGAGTGGCTAATAGGTTTATACATTTTGATAATTATAATAGTTATAATTATTATAGTTTTTATGATTGTTATAGTTTTTATGATTGTTATAGTTTTTATAATTATTATAGTTTTTATGATTATTATAACTTTTATGATTATTATAGTTTTTATGATTGTTTATAATTAGTTGATAAGCGGGGATATTTGACGTAATTTTTCAACTGCTTCTATTTTATTGCAGAGCTCATTATGAATCATTATTGAATTTGTCGAGACATAAGTGCCCTTTTAAAGTCATATACCACGTGTGATTGTTTTACATCAACATGTCGCAACTTCCATTGAATAGAATTACTGGATTGGCATCTCCAAGTGTAATACCAGTAGTTACATACTCGTATGTATCAGTATAGTTTTAAAGTTTGAAAAAATGTTGATACGACAAGTGCATTTTGCCGAGTCATGACACTCATGCGTGTGATGTTTTTCTTTGTAAATTAACGTCATAAAAACAATCTATTTTTGCAACAGTTGATACACGATTGCTGAAAAAATGTTCACGTATTAGACAATTATTTTATTTTTACTTTTCGATCACTTGACACACTTTTGGGAGATTTTTTTGTTGAGATGACTTTCTTGCAGGGAAAAACTTCTTTTCAAAAGAAAAAACTTTCTTTCAAAAGAAGAAACTTTCTTTCAAAAGAAAGAATATTTTGAAAATATTAAAAAGAATTGAAAAGGGCTAAAAAATATTGAAATGGATAGAAAAGGTTTCAAAAATGTTGAATGAAAATTCGAGAGGAAATAAAAAGATACGAAAGAATATTGAAAAGGATTGAAAGTTTTAAAATATTGAAAAGGATTGAAAGTTTTAAAATATTGAAAATAATTGAATGCAATTAAAAAGGAATAACATTGGTTTTAAAAAAATTAAATATTAAAAGTGATTGAAAATATTGAAAGGGAAAGGAAATACTGAAAGGGATTGGAAATACTGAAAGGGATTCTTTATTGAAAAAAAATTAAAAGATTTGGCAAGAGTTTATACTTTTTTTTGTTTTTGAGGAAAAGAAATAATTGAAGAGGGCTTGGTTTTATTATTATTTGTTGAAAGTATGTAGATTTTTAAAAAGCCAAAGATACTGTTGATGAAGTCTGAGAGAGAAAAAAGTGCATTCTAATGAAAAAGAGAGAAGGTAGGAGTGAGTTGCACCGCATTGCATTCCACGTGATCTAGAGAGAAGGGCACACCTCGGTCGCCAAGTCACGCGCTCTACCACGCTTTACCCTTCTTAACACGTGCACGCAATTGCTTGCACATAGATCGTAGGAAAAAACAATTTCAAGTTATTTATATACTTTTCTTAGTGACCAGCACAAACCTTTACCTTTTCATTAAAATTATTAACATTTTTCCGCAAACTGCTACCAAAAAATAAAATTTTTCAATATTTTTATTGTTATTATTTTTATTCAATCAATTATTTAAATAACGGTTTTTAATAACTAAGTTATTCTTCGTACATTTGCCAGATATTCTCGAATATTCTGTAGATATTCCCATATTCAATATTCTCAGTATTCGGAAATTATTTTCAAATAATATTCCTGAATATATAAAAATATTCAGCATTAGTCTTAAGTATTCTTAATTATTCTTAAGTATTCTTCAATATTCTTAGATATTCTTAAATATTCTGGAGTACTCTCTAATAAACTCAATATTTTTATAAGTAATATGCTTAAGAATTCTTAAATACTCTTCGATATTCTTAGATATTCTGGAGTACTCTCTAATAAACTCAATATTTTTTACATGGTTTTTATATTTCGGCTTTTGAATTTTTAAGTATTATGCATCTTTCACAAAGTCATAGATAATTTTTTGTCTAATCTATTTTCTAAATTTGCCACTGACGACAAAATTCTAGTTCATTTTTATACTTAAAACTTATTCTTACACATATTCAATTATATTTTCGAGAATTTCATATTTCATTGGATTTTGAATAGTCTGTATTTCTAAGTATTGCCAAATATTCCCAAACATTCTCAAATATTCCCACGATATTCTTTGAGAATATATTCTTCATACAGACTTAATTAGGAGTTAATTACCCCTCGATAATATTAATATTTATTATTGTAATTCTATTAAATACAAGAATATTGAATAAAAACGATGCTATCGTTTAAATATAGTTTTTATTATTGTTCTATTTAAACAATTGTGGTTTCCCTTCTTATATAAAAGAGAAATAATATTTTACAAAGAGGAACAACAATTGAAGGGATTCGAGTGCAACAACTGCCTCTGAACTACTTTTTTCATGGGACTATATTCCAATTAATTTTTTTTGGTCTATTTTTGACGCAACTATTTTTTATTTATTATTCTTTTGGTAATTGCAAATGTAACTGTTTTTTATCTATTATTCTTTTGGTAATTGCAAATGTAACTGTTTTTTATTTATTCTCTTTTTTTTAGTAATTTTTGATGTAACTGTTTTATTATTTATTTATTATTTATTTATTATTTCTTTGGTAACTTCTGATATAAATATTTTTCATGTATTCTTTTTTTTCGTAAAATTTCTGATGTAACTATTTTTTGTTATTTTCTTTAGTAATTTTTGATGTAATTATTTTTTTGTATTTCTTTGATAATTTTTGTATCTACATTTCTTGTTCATTTTTTTCTCTTTTCTTATGAATATATTTTCACAGGAAAGAAGTCTGCTTCCTACTTTTCACCTAATACGATTTTTTTGTTTGTTACTTCCGTTTGTTTCTCTAAGAGTTTTTTTTAATTTTGCTTGGCTTTCTATTGCGCTTAGAAGCAAATAGTTTACACTTTTAAGACGGGAGTAAAATTCTCTATTTATTAAGCTACGTGCAAATATGTAACATCTGAGAATATTGAGTTTCTAGCGTTTCTACTAGCTAGGAATACCAGATCAAGAACAGAATGCAGTAAACAGTATCATTAATGTTATGCATATGCATACATATCGTCAAGATCATTTAAATGGATAATCAAGATGCAAAAAATCATTTCGACGACAATTTTTAATTTTGCTTTTTTTGTTATTTTTATGATAAAAAATTGTTAGTATTTGAATAAAATATGTTTGTTGCCATGAATTTTATCCATTTTTCTTTTGAGTATAAGTTTGTAGAATAAATAAACCAGAATATAATGTATAATAACGTACAATGTAATAAACTGGGAATGAAGAATGAAAAGGAATTCAATTTTTCATGAATATAAACTCTAGTTTTATTGCACATAAAATTTTCTGCAATTTTATCTTTCTAGTTCATCTTTACGATGAATTTGTTAAACAGTTTGAATTGTTTTTTCTTGTATTTACAAAGTGTGTTTAAAATGTTTCATTACAAATTGTTCATGCAATTGAAAATTATACATTGAATTGAAAATTGTACATTGAATTGAAAATTGTACATTCAATTAAAATTGTATACATTTAATTGAAAATTGTAAATTGAATCGAAAATTTTAAAATTGAAAATTGTATGTTCCATTGAAAATTGTACATTTAATTGAAAATTGTACATTCAATTAAAAATTGTATACATTTAATTGAAAATTGTACATTGAATCGAAAGTTTTACATTTAATTGAAAATTGAAAATTGTATGTTCCATTGAAAATTGTAGGTATATTTAATTGAAAGGTGTAGATTTAATTGGAAATAGTACATTTAATTGACAATTGTATATTTAATTGAAAATCGTAGGTTCAATTAAAATTCAAGTGGACTCGATTTTCAAAATTAGGCGTCTGGAGTGGATAGTAGACAAAAAAAGTTTAATTAAGTCCGTGTGAAGAGGATTTGGAGTCAGACAAGGTTTATTTTCTCCTGGTGGGTCGGTCAGAAAATAACATTATCTATTTTCGCAATACACGTCATACTCGTACATACCTGGACATTGTAAGGTGTGCCAATGGATTCACACTTTATTTAGATCCACGTGTGCGCTCCAGTTTCTAAATCGTCTTTAAAATCATCCTGTTTATAACTTATTACATAGAATTATTATTTTTAACAAGAAAAATTAATTCCGCACTGGAGTACTAAAAAATTGTTTGTAACATATAAAATTGTACGTATAAAATTTGTCTGAAAACTTCTAAATCATTTTTATAATAAATCATACAAAGCAATCATATATGTATTTGTAACAATCATATATAAATCATATTTATCTTATATACCTATAAATCATGTAGAACAATTCTTGTATAACAAATAAATCATATAGAATAATAAATTATATATGACAATAAATCATATATAACAATAAATCATATATTGCAATTATTTTTGTATATAAAGATTGATAAATTGTGCGTTAATTAGAGAAAAATCGTTACAGATGTATTATTGAATGAAAAATAAATTTTACAAACTCAACCTAGTTAATAATTGTTTACTGAAGAACGATGAGTCTTAAAACTGGTTTAAACGAGACTTCCACACGTGGACTCAAAAAGCGTGAGTTGAAAATTGACTTTTATAATGTTCTTTATTATAGAATTAATGATCCAATGTTGAGGGGCATTTATATTTGAAAATTAGATCAAATTATGATTTATAAATTATATCCAAATATGTGTTCAATAATAAAAATAACTTAAACATTAAGTGGAAAAAAGTAGTTTGAGAAATCGTTAAAATAAGGATAATTAAGAATATAATAATTAAAATAAAATTTCATTCAAAAGGGGATTAAAAGAAATTAAAATTAATTTGATCGGACGTTGGTATTTCCCCAGACGTAAGTCCTCTTTTCAAGGCAAACTACTTTTGTCCTAACTCGGTTTTTACACTGTCTAGATTCTTATTGATAGGTCTCTAAATTTCAAAGATAATGCTGAGAAAGATAATTCTTAAGTTCAATTATGAAAGATACAATTATTTTACAATTTATTTTATTTATTATTATAATTTATATTTTTATTTATTATATTTAAACAATTGGATAACAGGAGTTAAAAATCAAACTCTGCTATAGACTTTTATTTAAAAAGTCACAAATCTGGAAATTTTTATTCTTCACGTCATCAGCGAATCTGCAAATCTTTTACAGTGAGTTTACAGCGATATTTTTAACCGAGACGTAAAGTGCGCGCTTATAAAGAGAGGAGCGCAAATTCAAGAAGAAAATATTAATCAATTTTTCACTGCGAAAGATTTTATTGATTCAATAAAAAATGAATTGGACCTAATCTACTTTATTCTTAGAATTGGACCTAGAATATGTATTCTTCATTCAAGAATAATTATTCTTGTTTCAAATAATTCATTCCTCGTTCAAGAATAATTCTTCATTCAAATATTTATTCTTCTCTCAAGAATAATTATTCATCATTCAAGAATAATTATTCTTCATTCAAATATTTATTTTTCGTTCAAGAATAATTATTCTTCATTCAAATATTTATTCTTCTTTCAAGAATAATTATTCTTCATTCAAATATTTATTCTTCGTTTACTCTTGATTCAAAATTAAAAATTCTTTTAATAAATTCAAAATATTCTTAAAACAAGAATAAATATACTTAATATTTAAACAATTATTTCTGACACGATCTGAAGAAAAAGACCTTAGGAGCATTTGAAAATAGGTTATGTTTGCTGACAGTTTTAACTTAATTATGCTTCCATTTTAATTATTTGCAGACAAAAACAGTTCTTCTTAATACTGTATGTGCAAAACATTCAAGAAAAACTCTTTTCGGTTGCAAATAATTAAAAAGAATGCATTTATCAAGTTAAAACTACCATTAAACATAACCTATATTCAAATGCTCCTAAGGACCCTTTCTTCAGATCGTGTCACATTTGTTCAAGTAATTGTTACTTTTTTACAACTCTCACAATAGTAAATCAACTGTAAATAAAATTTATATTAATAAATAAAAATAATAATAATAATAAAATAACAATTATGAATGAAATTTCTTTTCAAAAAATTTCTTTTATGAAATTGGTCCATTTTGATACAGGTACTCTAAATTTTCATACAATTAGTAAACATTTTTTATGAATAATAAATTAACAAAAAAAAAATGTTCAGTTCTAGTGCAAAAATTTTGTTGTGGATTAATTTGTCATTTCATCGAAAATTTCGGTGCAAATATTACTGGGAGCTAAAGTATAAAATTTGCTGAGTGTTTGTTGAATAATCGAAAAAGATTGCAGAGTCAAAGATGGAAAAGAGGTTGAATCTCTTTGTCAGAGAGAGTGAGGAGTAGACGATGAGGTGGTAAAGTATAAATGAGCAAGTGAGAGGTTGTACGGGTGTGGTGTCTGTTTGAGGTGTGGGGCAAGAGGAAAAGGTTGAACGAGCAAGCGAGCGAGCGCGTGACGGGACACGTGACTGGAAGCACACAGTGCTCGCGTGACCGGTCTCATGACGTCATAAGCACGTGTCGTATAGCATGGACTTAGGCAAAGTCTCGACCTCACCTGGGTCTGCTGATATCAGCCAAACCCAAATTACTACTTAAAACCTTAAAATTACTATTGCCCTCTCTCTCCATCAGAGTATTAGACTCTCAGTCAGAGTATTTTACTCTCAATCTTAGAATATTTGACCGAAATGGATGAAATTTGATACGCATATTTAGTTAAAAAGAACCGCAAAATTGAAAGAGCATAAAGAATTAAAAGAAAGAGAGAAATAATAGAAAGAAGAAATTCAAAGAATAACGAAATTCAAAGAAAGAAGCAATTAGACAAAAGAAACAATCAGAAGAAAGAAGATAAAAGAAAGAAGCAATTAAAAGAAAGAAGAAATTAAAAGAAAGAAGCAGTTAGACAAAAGAAACAATCAGAAGAAAGAAGATAAAAGAAAGAAGCAATTAAAATAAAGAAGAAATTTAAAGAAAGAAGCAATTACAAGAAAGAAGAAATGAAAAGAAAGAAACAATTTAAAGAAAGACCAAATGTACAGAAAGAATCAATTACAGGAAAGAAGAAATTAAAACAGAGAAGAAGATAAAAGAAAGAAGAAATGAAAAGAAAGAAGCAATTATAAGGAAGAAGAAATGACAATAAAGAAGAAATTAAAAGAAAGAAACAATTACAAGTAAGAAGAAATTAAAAGAGAGAAGAAGATCAAAGAAACAAACAATTTAAAGAAAGACCAAATGAAAAGAAAGAAGAAATGTAAAAAAGAAGAAATTCAAAGAATGACGATATTCAAAGAAAGAAGCAATTACAAGAAAGAAGAAATTACAAGAAAAAAGGAATTAAAAGTTAGAAACAGTTACAAGAAAGAAGAAATCAAAAGAAAGAATATGATAAAAGAAAGATGCAATGAAAAGAAATAAGCACTTAAAGGAAAGAAGACATTTAATGAATGAAGCAATTAAAAGAAAGAAGTATTTAAAAGAAAGAACCATTTAAAAGAAAGAAGAAAGTTAAAAAAAGAAAGAAGCAATTAAAAGAAAGAAGCAATTAAAAGAAAGAAGAAATGAAAAGAAAATCAAAAGAAGGAAGCAATCAAAAGAAGAAAGGAATCAAAAGAAAGAAGCAATTAAAAACAACTAAAAATTTAAAAGAAAAAAATCAAAAATTCTGCACTGAACTCTTTCACAATCCGATCCTTTTCGCACTAAGCTTCAAGTCAATAAAGATACGATTTGATGGAAGTTAACTGAGCACTTAAAATTTCGCTACATCACTTCGCGGGTCACAAGGTACACTGAATATTGTTTATAATTTGATTTGAGAAGAAATTATAACTTATCTAAAACGTACACATACGTGCTACTTTTATCAAACTCGGGATCTTCGATCTCTTTCATAAAATCTCAGTCAATATTGAAGCTGATTATGACGCGGCATTAAAGTGAACTTTTAAATATACGTGCATTTAAAAATTCACTCTTATCTTCTATGATATCGTTGTGATTCTTCAGCTATCGATTATCAATCTGTATCAAAAATATCAAGAAACCAATGGCACTGGTGTAAGTAGAGTCGCACCTGTTACATTCTCAAATGCTCATAGCTTAAGCTGCATGCCAGAAAGGGTCTTAAGATTCTTTGTGTAATACTTGTCAGCATTCTGGAGAAAATCTATATACTTTGTACAATTTTTTGAAGACATTTTTTAAGTGAAATTCAGACCATAACTTTGATCACATAACGTTGTGTGTAGGCAATTTTTAGAAGAGATTTTTTAAGTAGAATTCAGATGATAATTTATCAAATAATTGAGATCCATGTATCTTTAAAGAATTTAGTAAATTTGTTTAAAAAGCAAACTCAAAAACTGCTTTTTAATAATTTGTTGCAATTATTTCAACACAAGGAGAATTGAACTCCATCTTCCCAATTCTTTAATCTTCAAATTCTAAATGAAAGAATGAAGCTAATTTCAATTGCCTACCAAGGATTAAAAAAGGCCTTGCAAATCTTTTAATCTTCAAATTCTAAATAATAATAAAATAAAATCATATAATAATTATAGCTTCAACAGAAAGTGTACGCAATTTTGGTTTGAATAGCTTCATCTAAAAATTACACTACTATTTAAAATATAGCATCGAATAAAATAGCTTCAACGAATAAAATAGCTTCATCGAATAAAATAGCTTCAACGAATAAAATAGCTTCACTGAATAAAATAGCTTCAACGAATAAAATAGCTTCACTGAATAAAATAGCTTCAACGAATAAAATAGCTTCAACGAATAAAATATCTTCACCGAATAATCCCTCATATCTTCCTCAGTTTCTTCTACAATGCACTCTAAATCAGCGAAAATCCGCTGATTAGCAGCTGTGCAATCTAGGCTGATTCAAGCAGCGAAAAGTCGCTCTAAATCAGCGAAAAGTCGCTGAAATTCACTGATTCACATTTAGAGGTCAATTTGTATAAAATGGAACATTTGAAAATCACCTGGAATCAAAACAAAAGGTTTTCAGTGAAGTTGATAAACTAGTGAAGATTATGTACGCTACATGTCTTCTCCTTGTTAAGTCCTTCTGTAACGAGGAATTTCGCGGACGCGAGTCAATGGCCTTATCTTTCTTTTCCCCTCCCAATTCCTCCTTCTCTCTTGTGTCCTCCCAAGCAGACGACACACGACAAAGCCTCAGAGGCAACGGGAGTCACGATCCACTCTGCACGCTCGATCAAAAAGATCCTTACTGGAATTCCTCTCCTCGAGCTTCACCAATTAAAACCTTCTTACAAACTCCGCACAAAAATCTTAGACCCATCCTCAGAGATTTAATTCCTCTGCATTCTCCAACTTCATCCAATCATACACAAGTGTTGCGTTCTTAAAAATAAGTGTTCTTAAGTAACGTAAGTGTGGTTCATGAGTAAAAAGTGTGAGTATGTAGAACATGTTTTTAGTACACGCACATGTATATATTTTACGAATATGTATCATAGTATTCAAAGATATAGTATTCGAAAATGTATATAGTATTCGAACATTTAGTATTCGAACATTTAGTATTTAAACATTTAGTATTCGAACATTTATTATTCGAACATTTAGTATTCGAACATTTAGTATTAGAACATTTAGTATTCGAACATTTAGTATTCGAACATTTAGTATTCGAACATTAAGTATTCGAACATTTAGTATTCGAACATGTATAGTATTCGAATACATATATAGGATCAGGTATAAGTACAAGCAGACAAAAATACAAGTACCTACAGGTATGCATACAATTACACATGGACATATAAATACAGGTATAAATACTGGTATAAATACAAGTAAGGCTACAAATACAAATACGGGTACAAATGAATGTAAAGGTACAAATATAAGTGAAGATACAAATAAAAGTATGAAGATACAAATAAAAGTATGAAGATACAAATACAAGTACAAGTACACACAAATACGGGTACAAATATAAGTGAAGGTATAAATACAAGTGAAGATACAAACAAGGGTATAAATACAATTGAAGGTACAAATACAAGTGAAGATACAAGTACAAGTACACACACAAATACAGGTAAAAATACGATTAAAAGTACAAATACAAGTGAAGTTACGAATACAAGTTACGATACAAATGCAAGTGAAGCTACAAATAAAGTGAAGATACAAATGCAAGTACACACAAAAACGGGTACACATATAAGTGAAGATACAAATACTGGTATAAATGTACAATAACAAGTGAAGATATAAGTACAAGTACACACACAAAAACGGGTTAAAATACAATTATAGGTACAAATACAAGTGAAGATTTAAATACAAGTACAAGTTACAATACAAATACAATTGAAGCTGCAAATACAAGTACAAGTATACACAAATACGGGTACAAATATAAGTGAAGGTAAAAACACAAGTGAAGATGCAAATACGGGTACAAATACAAGTGAAGGTCAAATACAAGTGAAGCACAAATACAAGTGAAGTACAAATACAAGTGTACAAGTACACACACAAATACAAGTGAAGATACAAATACAAGTAAAGATACAAATACAAATGAAGATATAAATAGAAGTGAAGATCCAAATACAAGTAAAGGTACAAGTACAAGTGAAGATTTAGATACAAGTACAAGTACGCACACAAATACGAGTACAAAAACAAATTAATGTACATGTACACATGCAAATACGGATACAAACATTAGTAAATGTACGAATACAAGTGAAGGTATAAAATACGGGCAAATACACAAGTAAATGTATAAGTACAAGTGAAGCTACAAATACACGTACAAATTCAAGTGAAGATACAAATACAAATGAAGCTACAAGTACAAGTGAAGACACAAATACAATTATAGGTACAAATACAAGTGAAGATACAAATACAAGTGAAGACACAAATACAAGTAAAGATACAAATACAAGTGAAGACACAAATATAAGTAAAGATACAAATACAAGTAACGGTACCAATTTAATTGAAGGTATAAATGCAAGTGAAGATACAATTATAAGTGAAGATACAAATACAAGTAAAGGTACGAATACAAGTAGAGGTACGAATACAAGAGAAGGTATAACAAATACAAGTGAAGATATAAATACATGTAAAGTTACGAATACAAGTAACGGTACAAATCTAATTGAAGGTATAATTGCAAGTGAAGATACAAATACGAGTAAATACACAAATACGGGTACACTTACAAATACGGGTACAAATACAAGTGAAGATACAAATACAAGTGAAGTTACAAATACAAGTGAAGACACAAATACATGTAAAGCTACGAAGACAAGTAACGTTACCAATTTAATTGAAGGTATAAATGCAAGTGAAGATACAATTATAAGTGAAGACACAAATACAAGTAAAGGTACGAATAGATGTAAAGGTACGAATACAAGTAAAGGTACGAATACAAGTAAAGGTACGAATACAAGTAAAGGTACGAATACAAGTAAAGGTATAAAATACGGGTAAATACACAAGTAAAGGTATAAGTATAAGTGAAGCTAAAAATACAAGTGCAAATTCAAGTGAAGATACAAATACAAATGAAGCTACAAGTACAAGTGAAGACACAAATTCAATTGTAGGTACAAATACAAGTGAAGACACAAAGACAAGTAAAGACACAAATACAAGTAAATATACAAATACAAGTGAAGACAAATACAAGTGAAGATATAAATACATGTAAAGTTACGAATACAAGTAACGGTACAAATCTAATTGAAGGTATAATTGCAAGTGAAGATACAAATACGACCCAAATACGGGTACACTTACAAATACGGGTACAAATACAAGTGAAGATACAAATACAAGTGAAGGTACAAATACAAGTGAAGATACAAATACAAGTGAAGATACAAATACAGGTGCAAATTCATACACAAATACATGTACACATACAAATACTAGTAAAAATACAAGTAAATGTTCAAATACAAGTACAAGTACAGGTACAAGAAACAAATTCTGACTACAGAGTGACCAGGAGTGAAATCCGAAGGGCACGGGGAGTGACGGAGAACGCGTTGCGCGTACATACATCGTGAAAAGTCGTGGGCGATTCGCGAGTGGCGGCCTTCCTTCCTCAACCTCTTGGATGTGCCAGTGAGTTTGGTGGCGGCGAACCTAACGTAAAGGCGCTGCTAGTATCAGCTCGTGTGTTCGATCGACCGAAGAAGCAGGTTCAAACGTTAATCTGTGCGACGTTTCCTTCTCCCAGTACGTAGCGCCTTTTCACAGTGAGCTGAGCATCCTCTCGTAATTGCAATTCTTGCAGTTCTCGTGTGTGTGTTGTTTGCAAAAATTCCTCTTACGTATCCATTACGTGCACGTGTCTCGTTCACCTCTTCCGGATCCGGATGCACTTTCTGTTATACATTGAACATTGCCTCTCCTTCCGTTGGTTTAACTTACAAGTGAGAAACCAAGTTGACAGTGATTGTCTTGTGTGAAAATCGTCCCATTTTTGTTGTTTGGTTTTACTATTCTATGCGTCAAAATGATGGACACTCAGAATTATTGGGAGGATAATTCCGCGCATTCTATGCAAGTCAAGTATGAGAGGTGAGTTAATGTTGCTTCGTTGTTTCGCTGAGAATTGTACTTTTTTTGGAAAGAAGCACCTTTTTGTATTCTCATCAATTACTCGTCAATTACTCATCATTTACTTAAAACCAATTAGTTTTAATAAAGATTGCTTCACAGAAAAAACTTAGTGTTAACATTATTTCGTGTTCATTTTTTAGGATCGTTTCAGGGTAGTTTTTGTTTGCTATAGAATAGTATGTAATATATATATATATATGTGTGTATATATATATTACATACTATATTACTATGTAATTAACATACTAATTCTATGTAGTAGTATTCTATAATACTACTAATTGTAATTACATACTATTCTATAATATATATAATGTATGCAATTGAATCTAAGTATACTTTTTTCGTCAGGAAAATTTAACATCAAACTTCTCGTTAAAATCACACTTTGTTTCTCCTGTGGGGAATGATTCGGTTTCTGAATTTCTTTCAGGTAGATTATTTTACAGTGGAAATATAAAATGTAATAAACTTTAATAAATGTATCAATGTGGAAGCTTTACATGTACAGAAAACTTTAAATTACTTCGCACGTTTATTATTTTTGTTATTACTTAATTACTTAGTTCTTTATTATTTACCTAAAAGAAGTAACATAACTGTAGTTCATTCAATGAATGAAATACTATATCAAAAATTGATAAGTGTTTGAAAGAGATACATATCGTAGTGAAGTTTGAAGCTACTATTACAATGATGATGAATAAAACAAGATAAGAAAGAGCATAAGTAATATAAGAGCATAATTAATACAAGAGAGCATAAGTAATAAAAATTATACCAAGTCACAAAAGTAATGATTAACAATTCTAATAATTACTCAAATTAATTTTTCAAACAATTACTCAAATTAATTTTTCAAACAAATACTCAAATTAATTTTTCAAACAAATACTCAAATTAATTTTTCAAACAAATACTCAAATTAATTTTTCAAACAATTACTCAAATTATTAATAAATAAATATTAATTACTTAAATTGCTATAATATTATTAATATTGGATCGTTCAGAAATGACGTCACGTTCTAAGGGGTATCCAAGAAACGTAATTTTGCAAAACGTGTGATTGAATCAAAAGAATTTTAAACTTATCTACGTCGCTGGTTCATAAGTAACTCACACT
Organism: Ganaspis sp. Gsp50; assembly: GCA_011057455.1. Taxonomy (NCBI): domain Eukaryota; kingdom Metazoa; phylum Arthropoda; class Insecta; order Hymenoptera; family Figitidae; genus Ganaspis; species Ganaspis sp. Gsp50. The sequence goes on along the minus strand of WNHD01002794.1, from coordinate 26,067 downwards.
CAGGTTTAGTTTAAGGGCACAGTAAATCTATGAATTCACAACCTTAACACATATTTATACCTTAATTTTATATGTATTGCGAAATGGAAGCAACAACCTCAGTTGACCTTTTGTAAAAAATGTTGTAGATGTACATTTTTGATTTTATTACAATCTATATGAAGTTTGTTATTTACTATTTATTTGATTTGGATTAAATTATTTAAAACATCATTAACAGGCTTATTTTTATTTTCTTAATACTTGGAAATTTTATTATTAAACATTACAAATTAATTTTATCTCAAATTTACATAGTTTCGGAAGCTACACAGAATGTCTTACTATACTTGTCTGTAACTACTTAGAGTAACTACTTTTGGTAACCACTTATTTAGTAACTTCTTTGAGTAATTTTTTTTAATAACTACTTTTAATAACTTCTTTTAGTAACTACTTTTAGGAACTACTTTTAGTAACTACTTTTAGGAAATTTAATTTTTAAAGTAACTAATTTTAGGATCCACTTTTACTAACCACTTTTATAGTAACTGCTTTTAGTAACTAATTTTAGGATCCACTTTTACTAACCACTTTTATAGTAACTACTTTTAGTAACTAATTTTAAGATCTACTTTTAGTAACCACTTTTATAGTAACTACTTTTAGTAACCATTTGTAGTAACCACTTTTAGTAACTACTTTTAGTAACCACTTCTAGTTACCATTTAAAATCTCTTTTACAAAATGAAAATTAATTTAATAAAATTAATGTTTATTTCTTTGCGTTTATTGCGAAAGTACTTATGTACTGTCCGTAGAATTGAATTTTGATTTTATGGTTCTATTGAACACAGCTGAAAAGCGTATATGGCAATAAGAATTAGGGAAATTTTATTGATTTTAGAATAATATGCGGGGGATATTTTAAAGCACATAGAACTTATGACCTTTGATATGATGGTATTATACGAATAATGTCAATAGAGTGAGATATTATATAAAAACCATTTATCATATAGCCATTAACCCTTGAAAAGGGAGCGCCTCCACATTACGTCACACTCCAGAGGGAGGAAGATTATTCATTAAAGTGCTACTTAAATCTATAAAAGCATTAAAACTTTGCGTGACAAGCTCCATATTTTCTAAATTCTTCATATTAACTATATAATCTATATTTCCTTATTCTATATTTTTTATATTTTCCATATTTTTTATACTTTCTATATTTTCCATATTTTCTATATTTTCTATATTCTATACATTCTCTATATCCTCGACACAGAAAAAACAAAATGTTAAATTGCAAGATGAACTTGGACTTTTAAAAGCACATGCCTATAGAATTCCAATTTAACAATTTAACAGGTGATGCATTGAAAAATAAAATTTTGTTTTTTCTCAGTATTCACAAAACTGCCTAAAAATCTGCCAAATACAAATTCTCTTTTATCAAGAAGAGAATAACCTCCTTATTCGTTAATTTTATTTCGCAAAAAGTATCCTTAGCATCTATTTTTAGGTAAATTTAAACAAAGTAGTTTAACAACTGTTTTCTGACCTCGGGTATCGTTCTTTTTTGAATTAATTTGTCGAACGATGACCCTGAAGCTGTCACATGCCAAATTGTACATGCATAAACAATTAGATGTGTTTTAAAGGATAAAAATAGTACATTCTAAGGATGACGAACGATTTTGAGAACCATTAGTTCTTTAAAAAGAGTTTAGCTGTTAGAAAGCAAAAAAAGAAGGATTTAACACTAAAAATTGATTTCAGCAACAAAAAGTGAAACACGTGATAATTGATAGTCTAGCAAGAATCTTATTAGGAGTTTGCAGTTACGTTTGTCGACAGTTAGAGAATCGAAACATTATCAGCAGATATATTACACAACCCAGCTTTCTAATTTTGGATACACTACTTCCTTTATCTTCAATGTCTATAAAAGATTCAAATTTTTACTTCAAGTTTTACGTCAACAGTCTGCGATTCTCTTTTTGCACAAAATGATTTCTAATTGTTTCGAAAACGTGAAATTTACGTTCGAGTTTAACTTTTTAAAATCTTTTTTATCTTCTTTTTAGCTTAATGTTCATCTGGTGAAAACTCGACTTTGAGTTTATTTCATAATTTTTGTTAATCGAATTTCTAAAATGTATTTTAAGTTTTTTAATTTCAAATTTTAAGTGCAGGAAAAATTGAAGCTTATTTGATAGTGAAGCTTATTAAATAAAAAATGAAGCTTATTTGATAATGAAGCTTATTAAATAAAAAATGAAGCTTATTTGCTACTTAAACTTATTCAATAAAATATTGAAGCATTTTTGCTATTTAAGTTTATTAAATAAAAAATTGCTTTTTTGCTATTTAAGTTTATTAAATAAAAAATTGCTTTTTTGCTATCTGAGTTTATTAAACAAAAAACGTTAGCTTACTTAAATAAACAAAAGGCTGTAAATTTCTCCAGATTTGAATAATTAACTGTCACGTGAACTTCCTTTTCAGAATTATTTTTTTAACGAAGGTATGAATGTCTATGTTACATTATATGAAGTCACGCTCTTAAGGTTAATCTAGTCACGCACGTGCGAAATAAGTTTCAAATGAAATGCAGGAAGTCTTATGTAAACAGTAGAAAGGCGAATTATGTGCACTTCTTTTTATTTCAATTACACCAAAAGTTCCACTCGTTAAATTTTTAAAATTTTAGCTCTTATTTCTAATTTAGCAATCTTAACGTTATCACTACCTGGTATTTGTCGATAAATGAAATTTTGTTTCTCGTCGAAATCAATAACAATCACAAGGAAAGAGGTTTTAATTTTGTCCACGTATTTTTATTGCTTGGATTACTTATTCTTTATTTCTGGAAATTATAATGCAAATTTGTATGCTATTGTTTTGTGAACGATTATTTTGTCCAATTAAACAATTGTTGCGAAAAAATAATTTAAGTGTGGAAAGTTACGGCTCTTTATCAATTGAATACACGTCAGGTGTTTTAATTTAATGAATTTTGCATGCAGTTGAGGTATTACCAAAAATTCAGGTTCATGTCATATGATAAGATAGCCTCGAGGTCGCATTCATGGACGAGCCTTGGCGTCAATTGAGTACGTAATCAAGCATGTCTGCTTAATTCTCTGTAGCCATACGAGGCTATTCAGTTTTCAAACATTTTGCATACACAACTTCTTTTTGTTAATTATTATCGTCGTCCTCATCCTCATCCTCATCATTATTTTTATTGTTATTCTTTTTAAAAACAAATTTTACTATCATTATTATATTATTATTTCATTATTGCCATTATTTATTTGTATTATTATATATTATTATTTGAAATTATTAACCGGCTTATTATAATACTTGTTCTGATAATATAATTTGCGTTATAATTGTTGTCTATTGTTGTGAATATTATGTTATCGTCACGTTAAAGTTTATTATAGTAGTAATATTTTTCCTACCTTTATTTTTTACCTTATTATTATTAGTTGCTTAAAAAAATCGTGTGAAACGAAGATTCCGATCTCAAGTAAAGTGAAAGATTTGTCAAAATTGTGAATTTCAATTGAGGAATTGAAGAATGCAAAGTTCGATGCACGTGGTTTTGAATGGGATAAATTTAGATGATGGTATTATATCGATGGATATGAAATGAATATTTGATGTGTCATTGACGTCAAAGAAGTGTAAGAACAAGCTTATCAAATCTAGTATATAACATCCTTTGAATCGGATTATTTCTTGCTTTTATGAAAAGCCTGCTAGGCCATTGACACTTTATCGAACGAGCCAGATTTATTCGTTCTTTACCTACTTGCATGTAATGGCAACTTTAATGTGAAACGACTATTTAAAACCTTAAGGTTATTTTTGTCTTCAATCTACTATAATTTTCTTGGAATAGCCTTTTCCTCAAACGTATATTATTCATTGCATAAAATTTAATATTCATACACACTGCTGGGAATTTCCATTTTAAAGTGCAACTTTTTTGGAATTCTTTCTTCTTTATTAAACCTATGTGTAGTGAATATTTTATTTTTTATATTCGTGAATTAAAAAATCTTTAAATCCTTCTTTGTATGTTGATTAAAAATATTTGTGCGTTGATCAAATTTGGTTCAATAAATAATTATGTTAATTTCAAATATTTTTGTTAATTCGAAGTTATATTAATATCAACTACTTTTGTTAATTCGAACTAATTATATTATATATAATATAATTATATTAAGTTTCAACTATTAGTTTTCTACTTTTGCTAATTCGAACTAATTATATGAATTTCAACTATTTTTAATTCCAATTATAATAATTCAAATAATTACATATTATTTATATTAATTATCAGTATTAATTGTATTAATTTGATCCATGTTTATTCAATTCATATTTATTAAATTTCCATTAATTCAAAGAAAAATTCTATGCATATGCTAATTATATTCATTTATAATTAATTCGCTTCGCTTCCTTTTTGCTTGTAATTCATTAATGAATTTTTATATAATCAGGTAAAATGAGAAACTATTTACTATGACTAATATTTTCTTTCACAATCAAAAGTAAAAATTAAGGATTATGTGACATTCGTTTGACAAACTGAAAGAGAAAGTTTACGTATTTTACGCATCATAATTAAGTTAAAGTTTGAAAGTTAAAATTTTAGCTTAAAGAAGGATTCTGCTATTAAGAAGAACATTCTACTATTAATTAAAATAAGAAACCTTGATAATCAGGATCAAAATTATTTACTGAGATATATATTTATAACTTACATAGACATTGTTTTTGGTTCCATTAAGATGCAATAAATATGTGTGGGCTTAGCAGATTTTTTTGATAAAAAGGTAGGTAATTAAGAAAATATTTATTATTTTTTCGTAAGTGATCATTTTTTTCGTAAGTGAAATTGTTCCAGGAAGTAATTATCAATTATTTTAGAATAAAAGTATCGATTATATTAGTCTTAAACTATCAATTATTTAATTTAAAAAACATCAATTATTTTAGTATGCGGAATTAACAATTATTTCAAGAAGAAATTAGGAATTATTTTAAAAAGAGATTAGCAATTCTTTTAGAAAGAAATTAACAGTTGTTTTATAGAGAAAATGAGTAACTATTTTAGAAAGAAATTAGCAATTATTTTAGAAAGAAATTAGCAGCTGTTTTAGAGAAAATGAGCAACTATTTTAGAATGAAATTAGCAATTATTTTAGAAAGAAATCAGCAATTATTTGAAAAATAAATTATAGCAATTATTTGAAAAATAAATTATAGCAATTATTTGAAAAATAAATTACAGCAATTATTTTAGAAAGTACTTATCAATTATTTTGAAACACAAACAATTCCATTTTAAATAAACAATAGAACATGAAACACTGTTATTTTATGCAAATCTAATTATATTAAGTAGTTCCAATAGTTCTACAATCGTTGGAAGTAGAAAAGAAACAAATGAAATTTTTATCCAATTTGAAAGAAATTGATTGGATACGCAAAATGTTCTCGTTGAGAATCGAAATTTTCCATTGTTGTCGCGATTTCAAGGTATCAAATATGATAAGACATTTTTTCTTTCTCTTCTTCGCGTGTCATTTTCCTCTCTTATTCGTTTTCAAAAAGAGCTATTTCTAATTAAAATTTTTGTATCTCCCGCAAAGAAAATGGACCCATAGTGAATCTCAAAGTGAAAGCTCTAAATAAAACGTTAATTAAAGTTCGAAAAGCTTTTCTTTAGTTATAAAAAACAACACTAAATAAAAAACCGTTTTTCATGATATAAAGATTTTTAGTTTCTTCATCAACCATCTAACTATTCGCTTAATCAGTGCAATAATGTTTTTATCATTTTTTTATCACCTGTAAAAAAATGTTGTAGTTTCTTCAATAGTCAGCTTTAAAATCGTTTGGTGGCGTAATTTTTAAGAGCTCTTCGTTTTCAGTAACTTCAATTGAGTCGTTTTATTAAGCTAATCTGGACAATTTGATTCTGATTATTATCGTCTCTATTATGCACGCTATTATTAGAATTTGGATCTATACGATTGTTTTACTGTCTATAAATTTATTTATATGCTTAGGTATTAATTGACACGTTGCTAAGCGAAGATAATGGATTCAGATCTTTGTGCTTTACAGAGATGGAAAATTTTAATGACAAATATACACCTGCGATAATGAACGATGAAATAGTAAAATTGCTAATATCGTATAGGACGATTTGGTACATTCACCCTGTAGTTTTAATATTATATTGTACCATTAAAATATTACGAAATTAATTATAAAAATATACTTGCACAAAAGTTTGAACAAAACTTTTGTTACAAAAGTGCCCGTTTTTTATGATAAATACATTTTTTCCCAAATTTTTTACCCCTCAGGAAGTTTTGTTATCACCTATTTTTTTATGCAGTTTACTCATTATTCTGTCGATTTTCCAGTAAGTGCGAGGTGTGAAAAAGTTCGTATTGGCATAGACTTATTGGGGTCGAGCACCGACTTTAGACACGTATAATAGCTCTATTTTAAGACATGTGAAATATTCCTAGATGCACTCTGCGATGTGGGATTCCGCGACTCAAGTGTGATTTAATTTTAGTTGGTACGAATCTTATATTTATGAAAAAATGTTAATTTCGAAAGAGTTGGATTTTTGCGTGAAAGTTGAAAAAATGGAAAGAGTTTGTGTGTAGCTGTGCTGCAAATAATTTGTGTGGCAAGCTGATTGGAATTTTATCGGAACTCCAATGACCAGGATATTATAGATTTTAACCAGTCATGAATACACAGTAAACATTCGATTCATAGATATTCTTCAGGGACAAAGAATTGCGTTCAATTTTTCTTGGAACGCTTTCTTCATCACTCTATTTTTCAGGTTTTTTCACATTTTTCAGTAGCTTTTGGTTTATCTGGAATTTTGTTTCTTTTACATGAAAATAGTTAAAAATAGTTAAAAATATTTCAAAATAGTTCAAAATATTTCAAAATAGTTCAAAATATTTCAAAATAGTTCAAAATAGTTTAAAATAGTTTAAAATAATACTAAAAAATAAAATAAATGATACTATATAAGAAAATGAAAGATAAAATTTATTCTTTAGTAACGAAGAATGAAATTAACAGACGAGTTATTTTTATTCAACGGAGGATATTTTGAAGTAAATAAGTGGAATTGAGACACAAATTAATAGAATTTAGTAAAAACATATTTACAAAAATACTAGTCAATGATTCATTGCTAAAGAGTGTTTTTCAAAGTAGGGAATTATGAAATACTTTTTTTAAGAGAAAAAATTAATTTTTTGTTTTGAAAAAAGATTCTTCTAAGCAAAAAGGGTCAGAATTCAAGTGAAAAAGGTCGTTTCAGTAACACGGGATGTGTTTCCTTCTTCCCTAATGAAATTTTTCCTTCTTTTTCGATTTATTAAATGTAACATGCATAAAACAATTTCTTTGAGTAAAAGAAAAGAGTTCCTTGATTCCAACATATTTTTCTCTCATTTTTTTCTTTCTGTCATTTTTTCTTTGTGTTTTTTTGCCCTCATTCTTTTCTTTAAAAAAACACAGAAAACAATTTCTTTGCGTTAAAGAAAAGAGTTCCTTGAATCAAACATATTTTTCTCTCGTTTTTTTCTTTCTGTCATTTGTTCTTTGTGTATTTTTTTCTACATTTTTTTTCTACATTTTTTTTCTACATTTTTTTTCTTTTTGTCATTTGTTCTTTGTATATTTTATCCCTCATTCTTTTCTTTCTGTCCTTTTTTTCTGTCACTAGATTTTTGGCAGTTTTTTCTCTCCCATATTTTTTGTTAACATCGGAACAGCTTTACATGATTGTAAAATAAATATTCGAAAGAAGTGAACTTGTCTATACGATTCCTATGTGGTAGAATTTATAATTCTGGTGTTGCAAGGGAAGAGCGTTTAATATGGTTTAAACGACAGAGCTAGGAATGAAGCATGTAACACATACTTTTCTTATGTTTATGTACGTGTTTGTATTGCTGCAAGCCGGTGTTCATTTTCATTGTTGAAGGGTGAGAGAAGGGTTATACATTCACTACAGAGTCACGTTGCAAGCCACGCGCTTGCTCTCGTGATGTAGGTTAGTATTTTTATGACGACCAGTTTATATACAAATACGGTTTGCGACTCACCTACAGCAAACAATTATATGCATAATACTGTATAGGCAAGCAAGTTAGGTTTGTTATAACTTTTGAAATCCTGCTTGTCAAGAAATCTTGCTTTTCACTTAATGATGAAAAAATAACAAGAAAAGTTATCCCGTCCTTGACATCCAGTTTTCTGAATTGCGATCTATTTGCAAAAGAACTTTGTTCCTATTTTTTCTTAATATACAAATACCAAGCCAATTTGCATAACGTGTCCTATTTTTTCTGGAATTCTGCAAGTTTGCAAAAACTTTGTGTTGAAGAAATAAATTGTTCAGAGTGCTTTGATGTTAATGTTTTGTTTATTTTAATGTTGCAATGTTGCATTTCATCACACTTTTGTTATAAATCTTTCACTGTAACAATTCAACCAATAGGTTCTCTTTGTTGAAAATTTTGGTTAATTTGACTAGAAAATAAGGAAAGGGTACATTTAGAAAGACTGTTTTTCTCAATGTGAAATAGTTTTGTTCGCGGTAGTGTTATATTTAGCATGTGGAATTAGAATTGCGAAAAAGTTTGCTTCGAAATAAGCGAGAAGTAACGATTTTCAAACGAAAACATCTCTTCGATCGAGTGTTTATGAAAATGTCGAACACGTGCTTAGTCTTGGCACGCTTTACAATGATCTCATGCGTGAATTTTCGAACCAGGATATATATTTTTGAATTTTAGTAACATTCACGTGTCTTTTAATAACGCTTAAAAATTCACTCAATCTCTTCAAATTCAATAAAAACATAAAATTCAATAAAAACTTAAAATTCAATAAATCATCCATCTATCATTCATCAATTAATCAATTCATCAATTTGTTTTTATTTTGGAAATAAAGACAATATTTATTGATTTTTATTTGGCCACAATTACCTCGTTCTTAATTATTCAATAACATTAATAGCAATAATAATTTAAAATTCGGTATTAAAATAAATAAATAGCCATAATTAAATAAATATTCTTGAAATTGAGTAAACAGTATTAAAAAGACATGACATTAAAAATGTCATGTCTTAAAATTCAATAAATGATCTTAACGAATGTAAAAAGAATAAGAAACATTGACTTTAAAAATTAAACAAATATTTTAGAATAACATAATATTAATATTAGATAATACATAACATATTAATATTAGAATATTTTCAGATTCGAAGAAACGTTGGGTTTTATTTATAAACATGATTTAGTTCTGAATTAAATTAAATACGTTATCTGGTTATTAGAGCTACTTAAGTTATTCTTGAATCGGTTTCAAAATTAGCATAATTGATTTAGAGCATCAACAGTTGTGTGAGTAATAATTATATCAAACTGCTATAAAATGTTTGAAAATCGTTGTCGCAATCATATTCACAGGACATATTTTAGAGCATTTAGAATTACAGAAGATCGTTTTAATATAATTTTATTGACCAAAGGATATTAACAGTGTCGTTTATATACATTATTTGACGATCTTTTTATACTTGCGAAAATTTCATATACTTGCAATTTGCATTTATATTAGTGCAAAGGTTGTAATAGTTTTTTATCGTTTCGTATTCGCACATTAATTTGCGATTGATGCTTTTAATCTTAAAAAAACTCCAATATCTTTTACAACAAATTATTTTAATCGTCAACAGCAGCAAGAACAACAGCAAGAACAACAAGAACAACAAGAACAGCAAGAACGGCAAGAACAACAGCAAGAACAACAGCAAGAACAACAGCAAAAACAACAGCAAAAACAACAGCAAGAACAACAGCAATAACAACAATAAAAGCAACAAGAACAATAAGCAACAAAACCAAAATATGCCCTTACTATTTTTTCTGGTTAAAGTAACTATAATATTAGTTATGTCATCCCGAATTTTGGTTAAGTCGACTAGAATTTTAGTTAAGTTAACCAGAATTCTAGTTAATTTACCAGAAAAATAGTAAGGGCATATTTCACATTCCTTTCTATGATTAAGTTAACTAGACATTTTTTTCAGTGATAATAGGCAGACTAATCTTCTCTTCAAGATAGCATTAATTACAGATGCATCTTAAAATACGTTTTTCTTTTTACTGCGTGAAAGGTTAATATTTTTTGAAAAATTAAGATCTAAGAAGATCTTTGCTTCCTGAAGGGTCGAAATAATGAGGGTAATATCTATAATGGATTTTTGAATGTAATTGAATGTGAAAAGAATGCTGGAGGCAGGTTGATGCAAACGTATTGATACGTGTGTGTATGTGTACTCATTTATACTAGAGGCTGGTAACGACAGTCGTGAAAGTGAATGTACTCGTGGACGATTATAAAGCGGATGGTGGGCAGTAAGGTCGACGAAGGACGTCGCATTCATTGCGGAATCCATTTTGCGATCCTTAGCATGGATTCCTACCCTATTTAATGCTCTCGGTATTTGACACTCCCTTCACGGTTACAATATATTGTCGAGCTCGCTGATCTGCTTTTGATCTCAAACCAGCCACGCACCGCTGCTTACACTGAATCTGTGCAAATAATATTGCAAATGATATCCTCTTAATATGTAATCACATACGGCTGATCTCGTTTTCATTTTAAAGTTAGAACTAGAATTCCATTCATGACAAACAAAAAACAGAATTTATTCATGCGTGTATGCTGTTCGTTGTACGCACTTTATATATGTTTAAATATATTATTCTTACATATTATTCCTTTATATTATTTCTATATATTTGTACACATTATTGGTACATATTATTCGTACATATTATTTGTACATATTATTGGTACATATTATTCGTACATATTATTGGTACATATTATTCGTACATATTATTCGTACCTATGGATATTTTTTATAGGTATTATTCTAATACATTATTCGTTCATGTTTTAAATTAAATAAATGAAATGTTTTTTTTTCTCAAACAGGAGTAACAAAATGTTAAATTACAAGATGAACTTGATCATTTACACGTTTTATATCTCATAATTGAATTTTTACAGGCATATGCTTGTAGAATTCCATTTTCACATTGAATTTAACAGCTGATGTATTGAAAAATAACATTTTGTTTTTTCTGTGATATATTATTTAAGCACGTTATTATTTGCGAACATATTTTTCATGTATATTTTCGTGCACATTATTCGTACATACTATGCGTGTATACTGTAAATATATGCACACGCTGGAAAAAAGTTTGTTTAAATCAAAGAAACATTTTTTGTTTCCTATTTTCATCAAACATTTGTTTCATATTTTCATCAAACAATTGTTGCATCTTTTCATCAAACATTTCTTTCACATTTTCATCAAACATTTGTTTCATATTTTCATCAAACAATTGTTGCATCTTTTCATCAAACATTTCTTTCATATTTTCATCAAACATTTGTTTCATATTTTCATCAAACATTTGTTTCATATTTTTATGAAATATTTTTCATATTTTCATCAAACATTTGTTTCATATTTTTATGAAATATTTTTCATATTTTCATCAAACATTTGTTTCATATATACACAAATATTTATTTAATCCAATATTTGCTTGATTCGAAACCATGTTGCTTTTATTAAACAAATAATTTGTAGCAAAACGTTATGTTTGTTATTGCAGTTTGTTTCTTTCCAATAAACAATTTCCATCAGAAGAAATTCTGCTACAAAAGTTATTACAGATTCCACGTGTGATTATACCGTAATCGTCCCACGTGTGAAGAATTAACACAGTTATAATAATTGAAAAAATTCGAAATCTCATTTCACAAGAGCGAATCATTTTTGCAATGTCTTTTTTAAAGCATAAAAGGATATTCATAATATTACTTGTCACCATTACGTGTAGATAATTGTGCAAGAATTATGTATATATATGTGTGTTCTGTGATACTTCACGATGTGTAAAAATTCACGTAAACATGCGTGCTTAACTTCATGTAGTTCATGATTAAGGAGAGGAATCATTCTAGATAGTTTCCACAACCGGAAAATATCCGTCTCACGTGTAAGTGCACGAAGTTCAATTGACCGCGTGTACTTTCTGCTTGACGTAACTATGATTACACAACAGAAAACTTGACAGATCATAATACAAGAGAGTTCACCCACTCTTGTAATTAAGTGTAACATTTTTTTTCCCACAAAATGCCTAGACTCTTCCGGAATCAAATTTTTTCTTCCACTGAATTTAAAAAAGTTCAAAAATAGTTTTCAGAAAAGGGACTGAAAAAATGTTTGGTTAAAATAAATAGAATTCTGGTTAAGGATGTATTTACTACTTTTTCTGGTTAAAGTAACCAAAACTTCTAGTTCTTTTAACCCGAACTTTATAGCCATTTGTTTCGTAAACAATGCTCTTGTTTTTTTGTAAACAACGCTGCTATTTTTTAAAACAATATTTCCATTTTTTGTTAACAACGTTGTCATTTTTTGTAAACAACGTTGTCATTTTTTTTGTAAACAATGGTGTCATTTTTTTAAACAATACTACCATTTTTTGAAACAATGATGCCATTTTTTTTTGTAAACAACGTTGCCATTTTTTATAAACATTGCTGACATTTTTTTCTAAATAATTGTGTTATTTAAAAAAAACGCAATATGTTTTCATGCTGGCGTTATTTATACACGGAGAAAAATAGCAATTGAAATTCACTTAACACTTAAGTAAAATATACCTAACAATTTAATATATACGAGTTAGGTAAAAATTACTTAAGTACTTAAGTGAAATCTACTTAAAAAGTTAAGTAAATTTTACCCAACTACTTGAGTGAATAATGTATTGCTAAATATATTGCTTAACATTTTAGGTATATTGTACTTGAGAACTTAAGTAAAAATTACTTAAATGAGGTTAGGTAGATTTTACTTAACTATTTTAGGTAAACTTTTCTTGTGATTTTTCTCCGTGTAAAAAGAAGAAATGTTTTATTTTTCATTCTGATTATTTATAAATTACCAGAATTTATATATTTTATAATTTTATATATGAGCATTTACAAACGAAAACGTAAAATATTGTTTATTAATATTTTATACATCCTTTTACAGTTTCTGATAATAAAAGCATACTTTTTTATAAGTGAGAAATAAAATAGGTTTCCTCCTACACAAATGTGTGCAGCGAGCAGCATTTTATTATTTCTCAAGTGATGTGCTTCCTACACAAATATGTCCTTACGGAACTAGTTTCCTTGCAAATAAACGTCTCATGTTCATTCATTCTTGTACAATGAGAAATGCTCTGTGCATAAAATTTCCAAATTGTTCCTATTTTCCATACAATCAGTATACTGTGTGAAAAAAGGACAATTGTTAATATCTTTTTATATACAACTATTATAGAAAACAAAAAATGCAATATTTTTCAATTGTACCAAAAAGTAGAAAATAAAGTGAACTAAATAAATAAAAAAGTAATAAAAAGCACAAAAGTCTGAATTGAAATAAACGAAATACATTTCAGCGATTCAGATTTCTTATTTTATCGTGCATTAAGTAGGTAAAGTCAATCATGGTAAGACAGTCACAATCAATTCGTGAGTGCCTATTATAAAATTAATTTTCAAGCAGCATGTGTCTTTTAATAATAGAAAGATAAATGTCATATTCAAGAGCTTTTTATAAAGATTGTTTTATAAAGATTTGTGCTTTTTTAAAAAATGGTGTTTTTTAAAAGATGCTGCTTTTTTAAAAGACATCTTTTTTTAATACATCTTTTTTTAATACATCTTTTTTAAAGAGATCTCTTTTTTAAAAGACGACTCTTTTTTAAGACATCTCTTTTTTAAAAGACATCTCTTTTTTAAAAAACGTCTCTTTTTTACAAAACATCTTTTTCAAAGACATCTCTTTTTTAAAAGACGTATCTTTTTTAAAAGGTATCTTCTTTTTAAAAAACGTTTTTTAAAAGGCATCTCTTTTTTAAAAAACGTTTTTTAAAATCACATCTCTTTTTTAAAGGATGATTCTCTTTTTAAAAGATTCGGCTCTTTTTCAAGAATGTCGCTTTTCTCATAAAAAATAAAAATCCAATCACAGGAATGTCTTGATATTTTGAAATATCTACTCAGCCTTGAACTGCAAGACAAATAAGAATAAGAAATTTAATGCTGGCTTAAACAAGTAAAAGGTAAGGCAAATTGATGTCGCCTGAAAATTTCATGAGTGTCGGTGTTACGTGGAGCTTTATCAATAATGCATTGCAGTAGCTTTTTCCGTCATATCTATTTACGGCAGAAAATGTATAACGGAGCACACAACGTGTAGGGTTATTGACTGAACTGTCTGTCATGTATCTCAGACTTTTATATATAGATTGTCATTCGTATATATACAGATAAAAAGACAAATGAGTATATCTCCTATCAGTCCACTTCACAATACATTTCTGATAAATTAAGTAGACTATATATATGCCTTTTCATATGCGTACCTGTCTGAACATATTTTCCCTCTTGGTTCCATTTTACTAATGTTTAATAAACCAATTTCTTTTTTCACTTTTGGGTTCAAGCTTTCTTAGACTCCTGTCTGTTATTTATCTCGTTTTTCGTCTTTTTTTTTTCTTTCTGTTTTTTCTGTTTTTTTCTGTTTTCTTTTTTTCTCTTTACTAGTTTCTCTATTTTTTCTTCTTTTCCCTTTTTTCTACTTTATTCACAAGAAACTACCGATCGGCATGAAACTATTTAAATTCCAAACAAAAGTCAATCTGACTTTTGTTCCGTTTTTTTGGCACGGAACGGAACAAAATTAAATTTTATTTTTGTTCCGTTTCCGGAATTCCTGCTTTAAACTAAAAAATGGAAAAAGTGTTTTTAGTTTAAAACTAAGAACAAACAAAAAATAAAAGGGTTCGAATCTTTAAAGATATAAGAAAAACAATTGACAAAAATAAAAGTAAATTTATTATATCTGTGAGTCTTGATTTTTAACTGGATTGGGTTTTTCCAGTTTGGATGGAAGATCCTGCAAGGACGAGATCTATAGAATGGGAATTGGAGCAGGATATTGCGGAGGAAATTTGAACTTTGCAACTGCCTCGGAGGACGATGAAGTTTACACAAAGAAAAAAGTCTCGAGAGTGAGTAGAACTTTATAAACTTTATTTGTAAAACTTCGTTTACTAACTTTATTTGTATTTTAGTTTTTTACATTCAAATTTTTGCAATTTCGTTGCTTTTACATTTATTTTAATTTAACTTCTTTTAAATTTTGTTAATTTTCTTGCTCCTAAATTTTGTTACTTCTAAATTTATTTTTCAATTTTGTTGCATCTGAATTAATTTTTCAATTCTTTTGATTTTAAATTTATTTTTCAACCTTGTTGCCTCTTTTGTTTCAATTTTGATGATTCTAAATTTATTTTTCAATTTTTTTTGCTTTTAAATGTAATTTGTTCTTAAATTTGCTTGCTTTATTTGCAGACTTTTATCTTAGAGCTTTCAAATTATAACACACTTCTGTTACAAATAAAAAGGTCAGAATGGTTGGCATCAAAATCTTTTAAAACAAGTTTCTTTAATCGGGTGTTTAAATAAATTAAGGAAGTGGAAAAGTTGATTCTCTTATTCTAAATATAAAATATTCACATATGAGGTCAATGGAACCTGGTGCGAGTTACATAAAAAAAGATTTTTGTTCCACATTTTGCAGTGAATGTTGTTTCTCCATATGCAAATTAACAAATATGTCAATTGCAGATATAGACTCTGGATTAATTAAGATTTCTGATTAAGAAAATAAAACCAAGCTAATAGTTAAGCAAAATCAAATCCACGTTTCAAATAACAATATGCTTTGATCATTATACCACAATATGAACAATTGTTTATTAAAAAGCGATGCCTCTGAAACATAATTTTAAAACATTTTGAAACATTCAAACATTTTGAAACATCTAAACATTTCGAAACATTTAAACATTTTAAAAGTTTTAGCATTTTTGAAAAATTCTCAATATTTAAAAATTTTTGGGCATTGGTGTTAGATGTTTTGAATAATTGTTTTAAAAAAATGTTGGTAAAGTTAAGTTTGAGCATATAAAAAAAAATTGTTTTTTACGAATTGTGTTTGTGAAATACAAGATGACTAATATATAAAATATAAATGTATTTAAATTTAAATTATTTCTTTTTCTTTTCGTTACTTTTCCTCCTTGCATAAAGTCTTTTTTGTCCAATTTTATGCAAGGAGGAAAAGTAACAAAATGTTGAAAAGATGGGTAATCAAAGAAGAATAAGGAAAGTAATAAAATCGTATTAAGGACATGATCAACAGTATTTGTCTGACATTAAAATGTACACAAACATGTTTTCGACTGGTCCTTTTGCGAAAGTGATTTTGCATAAGAATGTTCTGCGCTCGTATGACATCATATTTTTGTTTGCTGAAGGAATCTTTACTCCATTCATCTTCCTGGAAGAAATGAAACTTTAAGTTAAAAATAAATTCTGTGAGGTAAATTAAAATTGTACACTTTAGTTTTTTGTATTATTAAAGCAAATTCACAGCGGGTGTAAATTGTCTTAGAATATTGAATGTATTTTCAATAAAGCATAAAAACGTAATAAATAAATGTGAGTGTACATAAAATGTAAAAATAACTTGTAAATAAATCGTCATATAACGAACTTGTAATATAAATGTATCGTAATGAAACATAACTTCAAATTTAAGAATTCAATATGAGCAAATGCAAATTCGATCAATGGGAGGATTATAAAAAAATAAACTTTATATCATTTCTTAAAGTCAGAGCGACTCAATAATTTAATAGTTCTTCAATTCAATTTAATAGTTCTTCAATTTAATTCATAATTCTTTAATTCAATTCAATAATTCTTTTCAAAAATCAAAAGAATTAGAATTCAGTTTTTTAAAGATTAAGTTTCAGCTTTTTAAAAAATTAAGCGTGGAATGATGAATTTACATTCTTCTCAAAAATTTGCATTTTTTCCTTCTTTATAAGTAGAATTCTAAACGTTATGACAAATTACTCCTTTTGCTTGGTCGTCACTTAAAAATATCCAATCGAAGTGATTCTATCTGTACAAAGGTTACACACGTTTTTCCTTGTATTCATCTGCTACTGATATCTTAAAAAAAATTTTTTCTAAAAGATCAACGTTCAATCTGCATCTTTTGGACTATAAATTTAAACAACAGGTAATAAACGTTTACCGGGTTGTTTTTATGACTGCAATAAAACTGGAAGCATAATTTAAAACTTACTTGAATTAATTATTATTATAACATTCATTCTAAGACAATTATTATGTGATAATTATCATTATGCGATAATTATTATTGTGCGATAATGAATATTATGTGATAAGTATTATAAGATAAGATAAGATAAGTATTATAATTAATAATAATAATAATAATAATAATAATAAAATTATTATTATTATTATTGGTTTTTTTATATTACAAGATATTTTTTTTATAATACAAGATAATTATTGTAAGAAAAATATTATTACTATGATGATAATGATAATTACGAGCAAATTATGCGATTCCTCTGAAATAATTGTGTTTGAGACAATGTGTGCTTTACAACACGTGCAATATGTAAAATCGTAAGAAAATATCAAGAATTGTTTTTGGCCCCGTTGACCGAGATGTCTGGACGCTTTGAGTTTATAGATTCTCTGTATATTCAGTTGCAAAGATTATTATTCAAGGTTTCGCGTGTTTTGCATTTTATAGGTAACTGATTTTGCTATATATTTTTTTCAAACACACACGTGGATGCTATGTAATCATTAAAACTGTTTATATATGTTGCACTTTAGAACAGCAGATAAAAACTGTCAAAAAAAGTCCCGTTTACAATTAAATAATTAAATGACATAATATTCATACGACACGATGAAAAAATATTTTCAAACACCACTAGAAAATTATGTAAGTCAATTGAATAATTGCCTATTTTAATTTTATTGCCTTTTTTTAATTTTTTGGTTTTTTAAAAATTTTTAGTTTCTTAAAACGAAACTCAATTTAGTCCAAAAAATTCAATGAAAAGTAACTCAAAATTAGTAGAAATTTACAGTGATTTGAATTGGTGGATTCCATTGATTGAATGGCATTTTATCTCGCATTTTATTGACTCAGATTTAAAAAGATAACACTTCCAAAAATTAGAATTTAAAACTGCTGAAGCCGAAACGTAAATTACATGTTTGGCTATAAAAGACGGTTCATTTTGTAAAAATGTTCTTGTAAATTACTCATAAGAATCGGGTAATCGACATGTGTGAGAAAGGACATTGCATTATACATGTCACGGAAATACGGAACAATATTTACAATTTCACGTGTTACCTGTGCAAAACTGTAAGAAAAACGTTGGACGTCAAAGTGTCGACGATCACATTCTCTGGAACGTGCCATCCTATGCTCGTGTCATTTTTACATAATTTCATGCGCAATTTTAGTACAGAAATCTCAGTACTCGTATAATCGGATAATAGTAGCAGTAGATGAACTTGATTCACAAAGTGACAAATGATCTAAATCGTCCAAAATCCTTACACTGGAAGAAAATCTATTTAAAAAGTTGCAGTGAAGTTCATAGAACTTTATTGTTAACCGTAAATCATTAGGAAATAAAAATTAATCCAAAGTACAGAAAACATTCGCTTATTCTCATTTCGGGAATGAAGGAAAGATAAAACATGTCTCATGATTTAGGAACATTACCACTGAGATAAGATATTTAAAAAGCATAATGGCTTCTCGAGTGAATCGATCTTTTTATCATTTCAAACAAAAATTACGTAATTGTCATCGATAAGTGTGTACGAAACATATTTGTAATTGTTCATATGGAACAATTAATTTTACTGTTGTTTGTAAAATCGTGTACACACGTGTTAAATTATAAACATGTATTATTACTAACACGTATTACTAACATGTATTACTAACACGTGTTATTGTTGTATATAAAAAATGTTACAAATGTAAATTATTAATGTTATGTAAATTTATCATAATTGTGTATCAATTGATATATTAATAACGAACATTAATGCTCGTTTAGTTACATGCACATATTTGTGTACGTATATTTTTTGATACGTTTTTTTACACTATTTCAGTGAAAAATAGTTTTTTAAAAAGATGATAAAATTTCGTTTAATGAGGTTCGAATTTCAACAAAGCTGGTATTCTAAAATGATCAATTTTTTTCGGTCACGGCTATGATTCATGGTCATTGATTCATTCATTACTCAGATAAACTTTCTTTTGAGTCACGTGCATCAATCAAAGCAGTATACCTAGTAATGGTCGACTTTATCAAGAGTCAATAAGCATTTCCAATTTTACACAATTACACGTACATCGCTCATGTGCTCGTTATTCTGAATTCAATGGTGTTGATCTAGTTTCTACGACTGTTAAATTTGAATAAAACGAAAAGAATAAAATGAATGAAGAAGATAAAAGAAAAAATGGGACAAGAAATAAAAGCAGGAATAAAACAAGAGAGTAGTTACTCAAGAGTGAAAAGAAGAAATGGAACAAGAAATGAAAGAAGAAATGAAAAAAGAATGAAAAGAAGAAATGCGACAAGAATTAAAAGAAAAATGCGATAAGAATTAAAAAATTCTTTTCATTTTCGTTCCATTTCTTCTTTTAACTTCTTTATTCATTTTATTCTTTTCGTTTTATTCAAATTTAACGGCCATAGAAGCTAGATAGGAAAAACTAGATCTTCAAAAAGAAGAAATGAAACAAGACTGAAAAAAATAGAACAAGAATTAAAAGAAGGAAAAGAAAAGGAATTAAAAGAAGAAATTAAAAAAGAATTAAAAGAAGAAATGGAATAAGAATTAAAAGAAGAAATGGAATAAGAATTAAAAGAAGAAATTGAATAAGAATTAAAAGAAGAAATGGAATAAGAATTAAAAGAAGAAATGGAATAAGAATTAAAAGAAGAAATGGAATAAGAATTAAAAGTAGAAATGGAATAAGAATTAAAAGAAGAAATGGAATAAGAATTAAAAGTAGAAATGAAATAAGAATTAAAAGAAAAAATAAAACAAGAATGAAAAGAAATAATAGAACCAGGATAAAAAGAAAAAATGTAACGATACTAAAAAGAAGAAATGGTAAAAGAATGAGAGGAAGAAATGTAACCAAAATCAAACGAAGAAATTATACAAAATATAAAGGAAGAAATGAAACAGGAAAAGAAGATGTCGAACAAGAATTAAAAAGAGAAACGAAATACGAATTAAAAACGAAACAAGAATACAATGAAGAAATGAGTCGATAATGAAAAGAAGAAATGGAACGAGAATTGAATGACGAAATAGAATAGGAACAAAAAAAAAAACAAAAAAAAAACAAAAAAAAGAATGCAAAGAAAAAATTAATAATTGAAAGAAAAATAAAATAATTGACAAAATTTAATTCATTGAATAAAATTTCAATAATTCAACATAATTTAAATAATTGAACAAAATTTATATATTTATTTATTTATATATATATATATTTATATATTTTTAAATATTAATAATTAACAAAATTTAAATAATAGATAACATTCAAATAATTGAACAAAATTCAAATAGTTGAAAAAAATTTATAATATTAATATTCTCAAAGGATGGATAAAACTGCAAATAGGTAATCATTCACATAATCATCAATCTTTCGAGTCACGATTTTCAATGCTGTATTTAGTAAACAATCCACCAGACTTGTTTTTTTGGATAAAACCTTGGTCGAAAATTCCTTGACACTACATTGCCTACGTGATTAGTAGCACGAAAATTCTGACCACGATTCATCATTGGTTTTACCTTTTGTTTGTGTTTTTAATTACCAATCGAACTATTGAAAATGTTACAATGTTTAAAAATAAAATCACATTAAATCCACCTGTACATCTCTTCTCAAGAAAATCTTTCGCCCCTCAATTTTCTTGTTTTTTCACTCTTTTCTTATTCTATATAAATTCCTTGGGGTGAGTTTTTACAACTTTTTGGAGTGAAAATTGAATCACTCTGAATGACTCAATTTGAAAGTGAGAACTCACTTCAAGGAATGAAGATTTTATAACTTTTAATATTCATGACGTGAAAGAATGAATAATTCATTTTGTCAAAAACGTTTTAATAGAGAGATATCAAAGTTCACTATACTTCTACAACTCATAGGAAAAAGTGTGCATTAATTCCCACGTGATTTGACGAGAAAATGAATCATGTAACGTGACCAGAAAGTTGTTTAAAATGGATTCAAGAAGGAAGTCATTCTGATTCCGGCATTGCTTACGAATATTATTAAACTACAAATAAATATCTCGTGTCCCATAGATGCTTTTTAAACACAGTAAAGAGAAAGTTGTTGACAGAATTATTGTACGAATTTATCGCAGACGATCTTTATATTCTCACTTTTCTTTTCTTGATTACGCGGGAGATTTATCAGTCAATAAATCAAGAATAATTAAAGTTTTTCTAAATATTAAGTACATGCCAAGTGTCTATAATATAAGTACATACTTATAATAAATAAATAACTAAATATAATATCATTTGAAATCTACAACAATTTTTATAACAATTTTTCTTATGAATTATTTTTTTTATATTTTTTTATATTTTTAATCTATTTCTATATTATTTTTTATTATTATTATTTCCTTTCAATTAAAGAATGTCAAATGATTACAAAAACAAGGCACGTGTTGGTGAGTCGACGGTTTTTTGCTTACAGCCAAGCAATAGTCACACATAACCAAGTCACATGTTTCTTTTCACGTATCTTTCACGGCCAACGTGAGTGTCGATCATCGAGTCACACACTGAACCACAGGACTACTAATGTCACTGTGACCTAAAAACGTGATAATTATTTGTGAAATTGTTATAAATTAAAATCATATTTAATTTCCCTGATAACTTATCTCTAAAATAAATCAAAATAAATCCCGTTCTTCCAAATATTTAAAAATGATAATAAATAGATGTGAACTTTCATTTATTATATCAACTTTCATTATCTGCTTAACAAAAACTTGCTATCTCTATAAACTACAATGTATGTAATACTAAATTATTGTGCATTATGTCATTTATTTGTTTGTTTACTTTTTTTATTCTTTCTATTTTCTTCAATTGTTTCATTATTTGTTTACTTGCATTATTTATTTGCTCTTTTGTTTAAAAATTTGCACTCGTGTATCAAAATTTGTTTTTTTCTTTCAAAATTTGTTCACTTGCATTATTTATTTGCTCTTTTGTTTAAAAATTTGTACTCGTGTATCAAAATTTGTTTTCTTCTTTCAAAATTTGTTCACTTGCTTCATTATTTGTTCACTTGCTTCATTATTTGTTCATTTACTTAATTTCTTTATTTCCTTAATCAATTCTACATTTAAATAATTAATTCTTCATTTGTTCATTCGTAAGTTCTTTTATGTGCCTTCACATAAAAATGGTATGCTCCGAGGCAAATTATACAATAGCTCTCTAAAAATTGTGTTTAGTTTAGAGAAGTTGTCTCTTAACCTTGGAGTCTTTCGAACGAGATACTATTTTCGCAATCTTGTTGACTCTTGTAAAAACAAGTGTACTTGTAATAGCAAGCAGTCTTAATTTAGTATACACTTTAACACTTTATAAGATGTGCAATATTGTACACTTTTTCCAGGCTTCAAAAAAATGTTACTATTTCAGGATACCAATGAGTACATTTTTGTATTTAAAGCTCCAAGTGTGATTTCAGTCACGCGAGTTGAAAATATATATGTCATGCATACGATTACATGGTCAATTTTTTAACTTGTCGATTTCTACGGATGAGGAAATATAAAACATTTCGTTCTTTTATCTTGCACTAGATTACATTGATCAATAAGAAATAATCAATATTTAATGGCGCCTTTCAGATTAGCAAATCTAAAAACATCAAAAATTAAGCCGACATCTTGAAAACATTAATTTCTATACGCTATTTGATAACCAGAGAAAAATTCAAAATCCAATATTGTTAAAATTTAACATTTAAATTATTGTTAAAGTGCTTAAGATAACACGAAGATGGTTTAATGTTTCCAAACCGTGGAACTTTTTGGCAAATTAAAAGCTTGGTATATTCCGCTCACATCTTAAAAATGCTGATTGTTTACTATTTTACATCCACTCTTTTGCTTAAAAATTAGAAACCTAGTGATCCGTGGGGATCAAATTGATCCAGAAAAGCGAAACATAACGTTGCATATCAACAATTTGATTCGCCTTTCTGGATCAATTTAATCCTCACGGTTCACTGTGAATTCAATTTTCTAGAAATTCTGGTTTTAAAGTTTATCAAAGTGCTTAAGATATAATTTAGATGGTTAGGAATTTTATTGTATTCAAACCTTAAAACTTTTTGATATCTAAAAAGCTTGGCGGAATTTTATTGTTTTCAAACCTTAAAACTTTTTGACATCTAAAAAGCTTGGCGGGATTTCATTGACATCTCGAAAGCACTGATTCCTTACTATTTACATCGATTCTTTCGCAGAAAAATTAGAAATCCAAATACTGCCTGTCATACTCCAATGATAACCTTTCTTTTATTCATTGAATAAAACGTATGTTGATTAATCTTGTGTTAAAAACAAAAGACGAACAAAAATATTTTGCCAACTCACATTAATTGTTATTCCATTTCTGCAAATTATTTATATAATTTTCGTTTATCAGAGTTTAATGATCTTTAGAATTTATTTATCAAGGTTAAGAATGAAACTACATATTTCCGGAAATCTGAGTTAAACCTTCAATTTTATTTAATTTGCACTTTCTGCATGCAAACAACAATCGATGTGTATAATGTCACGCTTCAATAGACGCGGATTTTGCGGAGGCGAAGTGAACAAAACAAGGTCGTTTTCTCGTAATAAGTTGTCTATTTATCAAATTCTCTATGCCAGATGACTACAGGAGCTTCCAATCTTTGTTAATAACAAATTACAACAAACATTTGTATAGCAAATTCAAATTGTACCATTCAGAGTGCAATAACCTCCTCTGGAATTACAAGCAAATATTTTCCATAGCTTAAGGTACAATTGTAGAGGCGGTTACTGCACGCTGAATAGTAAAATTTCAACTTCTTTTGAATCCTTTTACAAACTTTTTGATAGTTTATAGTGAACATTGTGAATGATCGTAGAGGTGGTTATTGCACGCTCAATAGAACAAATTCAGTTTGTTATGTTGATGTTTTTTCAAACGTTTTACAAATGTATTGCGAATATTGTGAAAATGAGAAGTAATATAGGCACTAAAATATAAACAATTGTAAAATTGTCGTAGATGTCTGCACTGATTGAAATGCTTGCAGTAAAAATGTAAAACACATGTGTATAAAATTCTTGGCTGTGTTTCTACGTTGTTTTGTGAAAAATAAGAGAATTATTGAGAGTCATGATTGCAGTTACTGCACGTCTTGTGTGATATTCGTTGGAGAAATGTAAAGAAAGAAATGAAAAGGAAAAAAAATATGCAACTTGAATGAGGTCGAGTTATCGTGTATCCGGATTGATCCAGTGGTACTGATCTCTGAGCTTGCTGTGAACGATTCTTCTATGGCTGAGTTTATCAAATATGCATGACCGCCTTGGACCCTGAGGTCCCTGTTTTTCAAATGATAACCGGACTTTACCGGATTCTCTCTGAATCTCTCCAAACGTTTTCTCTTATCTCCACAAGCTCTGTTTCTCATCTCCAGAACTGCCCGCTTTTATGCACAATAATAGAATCTTTTCTTATATCATATATGGTCCTGTATTGTATATATAACTACTATTATTGATTATTGACTATTTTTATAATTACTAATTATTTTTGCTTATTACCTATTGTTGTAATTATTAATTATTGTTGTTTTTTATCAATTATTTTAATGATTGATTATTGTTGTTTTTTATCAATTATTTTAATTATTAATTATTGTTGTTTATTACCTATTATTATTATTGTTAATTTTTGTTGTTTATTACCTATTATTATAATTATTAATTATTGTTGTTCATTAACTATTATTATAATTATTAATTATTGTTGTTTATCAACTATTATTATAATGATAAATTATTGTCGTTTATTAACTATTATTATTAATAATTATTATTCGTTTTCACTAATAATTATTCTAATAATTAATTATTGTCGTTTATTAACTATTATTATTAATAATTATTGTTCGTTTTCACTAATAATTATTCTAATAATTAATTTATTAATAATTATTGTTCGTTTTCACTAATAATTATTCTAATAATTAATTATTGTCGTTTATTAACTATTATTATTAATAATTATTATTCATTTTCACTAATAATCATTCATTCGAGCATGACGCGATTTATTAAACCCTTTATAAAATAATCGTTGTTTTAAAGAACTTGACAAAGGTCATTAACAATTATTATTCATTTTTATTAATAATGACCTATTATTATTAAAAATTACTATTCAGTTTTTACTAATAATTATTATTCCCTTTCGAGGAAGTTTAATATGATTTTAATCACCTGTTTCTGAATTACGTTTTTTTCAGAAATTTTTTGTTATTCACTATTTTAAGATATGCGGCTCGCCGGTTTGAATTCTATGATGTAAAAACTAGAAAACAGGTGGGACTTAAGCAGGTTGACTAAGCTGTCACGTGTATTCACACATGCTTTCTTGTTTGCAATCTTAACGGCACATTTTCAATCATAACGAGCCTTTAGTTGCCACGCAATGTAAATAGGCATCTATAATTTTATGATATAGTAAATTATTTAAAAACAAGTCGTAATTTTTTGTCCCTTTTATTCCCTTATTGTCATACACTTGCGTCTATAATATACCAACATTTTGATATCTGAAATATTATATTTC
>WNHD01002793.1:0-14090 GCA_011057455.1 Ganaspis sp. Gsp50 | reverse complement strand
AATATCTTCTGTTATGAAAATGCACATTTTTCATAGATATCTTTTGAGTTGTTAGGTGGTTGAGAGAATTGGTAGAAGAGACGAAGGTCTGGTCACGTTTCGCGGAATACAAACAAGTCAGAAGAGCACCTCCAAGTGTTTGAGCTACCAATTCAGGACAGTTTAACGACCTAAATGTGCTTTTGATAAAAATACAGTGAAACACTGTCAGCGAGGTTTTCCACGAGAAACATTGGTAAGTTGCTTCGTGCCAAGATATTTTTATTTTTTCATTTCGCTTTAAATCGATTTTATCAGCATTAAAGCTCTGAATGTCGACTGAAGCACTGCTCAAGATTGCAATTGATGACAAGATGAAAATCCACTCTTAAAAATAATATTTAATAAGAAAAACCTTTTCCTCAGGTGAATTCCAGATCAGAGCAATGATTGCATTTTATTCTCAAAGATAAAGGGAAATGATTTCCTCTAAGATCTCCAGCTTTCTCTGGATGGCTCGTTTTTTATGGCTTGTTTAATAAAAACGTCAATTGTTACACCAGCAGTGAACACACCTTCGGGTTTCATTTAAAAGCTTGTCGTATTGATCGACTCAAAAGTAACAGATCGCACAAAAACGCTAAATAGAAGTTTCAAACCTCTTTTTCATACACTTGATGCAATAATTGGATAATAATTCTAACACAATAGTAATCTAACATACATTTTCTTACATACATTTTCTAACATACATTTTCTAACATACATTTCTGTCATTGCGATACATTTTCGTATCACATCAGTTTCGTTTCACAGCAGCGATGATTGCAACAATTTTTGCGAAAAAGAGAGTTTGATTTAGAGGATACTAAGACAATTTTCAGAGGGAATAATTAATTTATTCTGAGATGTGCTTGGTTTAATGATGCTTTGTATATGACGGGTTAGAATTCACAGAGGCTGGTCCAGCAAAGGTATCAGGTGGTTTATGGGTAGATGTCAGGCAACAGACGACCTGCTCGAGACGCCTAACGTCATAGACAAACCACGAATCTAGTAATTGCAATATGGTTGCGAGAACGGTTTCTGTTTGTGCTACTGTTCTACCTCAATGCTTTCCTTCATTTGTCTCCAACTCTGAGGATCAAAGTCACAGAATCATTCACTGTGTCGATATTAACTCTATTATTATTCTCAGAGTCTATAAAAATCCTTTCACTTTAATATCAATCTTTCATTGCCTATATTTAACTTTTATTACGTTTAAATTATATAAACGACAATTCAAACTTCTGAAATCCATAAAATTCTCATTTTACATTAGAAGGTAAAATTTTATTGTGCTTTTTATGTAATTCAGCAATCTTAAATTCAATTCATTCAGTTTCTTTTTCAACTTTCATAAGAGAATCAATTCTAAACTGATTTTATATTTATTTCTATGTGATTTATTCATGCACCGTCTATCTTATAGGAAATAAAATATTCCAAGCCATTCCTAAGATAACTTTTAAACAGACAAATTTTAAATCAAAACTAAGAAATACTTGGTAAAGTAAAAAAAATGTTTTGTAAATAAAACAGATGGCAAAAATAATAAAAAATATTTCTTAAGTGTTAATCTTGTTAATATTCCATATTATATGCTATTCCATTTTTAAAATTAAGACACATCTGTACCAAATATTACTTTGATTCATCTGCAACTGTCAAAAAAGACCTAATTTAATTAATAATAAATTAAAATAAATAAAAAATTGTAGTGACATGAACAATAAATGTTATGAAAAAAAATGAAATAGCAATAAATATTTTTATATAATAAAATTACCTGTGTAAGACTTTTTGTTCTGCTTTTTCTGTTAGAATCTTGAGCGTTGAAAGAATAAAGGGTGAAATCTTTTAAACAAAGTTTAATATTTATGGGAAATTGGTAATCAATTCAAGTTAAAACTTTTTCAGTCGGGAGGTGAAATAATATTCCGGTGAAAATCAATGTGTACGTCAAATATTGTATCACTACACAAACTCCTGCTAGTAACTTCAATTTAGATGGTCTAATGCTTGATAAACCTTGGGTTTAAATTGTGAGCCAACCTGATACGATGTTATCCCCAAGGAGTTATATTATTGATTTTCCTCGGAAAATTCTCGATTCCTTATCCCAGAGGAATACTTTGTCAATGAAGTCACTTTCTAGAAGCGCATACATTAATCAGGTGAAAATATTTAATTAATAATTGTACTATATTTCAATTTTCCTGAAATTAGAGCATAGTTAAACACTTGTTAAAAATTGTTCAATGAAAATGAAAAAATAAATCAGAATGTAAAAAGTTGAAAATCTATTTATTCTTCAAGTATTCTTCATTTTAATATTACGAAATGAATAATAAATGAAGAATAGATAAATTAAATAATTGTATAATGTTTACAAATGTTTGCAAGACATGTAAACAAATATCAGCTTCGATATTTTTTTATTCAAATAAGAACATTACAATCTACGTATTTATTTACAATCGAATAAAAATCTAGTAGACGTATACTACCTTCAAAACACATTCGGTAGTAAAAAAAAACTCTTTAAAACTAGTGTGAAATACAAATTAATGTTATTGACAAAATATGAACACCTTTTTATCTTTTTCTATCATTTGCCATTAAGTCAATAATTATTGCTTTCTGACAATCAATTTTTGGTCATCTTGAAAATTTGCGCGATAAAATTAAATAAAAGACAAAATTTTATAAAAAGCCTTCGCTATGTACAAGGTGATAGAAAAAGGAAAGGCAGAACATTGGACGAGTTTCGTCTTAGCCATTTCTGATCATATAATAATTTTCAGCTTATACATCAATTGTTAAAAACTTTTCCATCAAATATATTCAACAATCTTTTCTCAAAATTGTAAATATAACATATATAGTAATTTACTGTACATATATTTACATGCAGCTATAATTTTGGAAATAAATTAAAACCAAAATAAAAATTGAGTTCTATCACTTGCGATTATTTTTTCAATTGTATCTGAATAAAAGAAAATTGTCTAACTTGAACAAAAGAAAACAATTATTAAAATATAAAATATTTTATTTTTGATCAAACAAGTGTTTCCTAGCAAATAAATCGTCTATTACAATAAAATAATAAAAAGAAAAAAAAAATTGTATGCAGTAAAGAAATTGTATCTACCAAAAGAATCTATCTATAAGAAAATTTATTTTTTAACAAGTAGATCTGCTTACGCGAACAACAATAACAAGCAACGCGTTTCTCAATGTTGGAAGCTTATCTCGTAATCTTTGATCGCAAGAAACCACTCGATAAAAATATTGTCTCTTTTGCAGGTACGCAATCAAACAACACGTACCTTACATTCTCCATTCTTAGCGAAAAAAGTAGAAGTGACGAAAAATAAAAACAAATTGATGAATTGTGCGAGAAAACTAAAACTGATTTTACTTTGATATGAAACTAGATTTTATTTATGACTTATACATAAAACTAAATCGATAAATCGCTTATAATATATTATAGGCTTGACATTTGGTATAAATATTATTTACATTCTCACTTTGTATCATTAAAGTGTCTAGACTTAACAATTCATTTACATAATTTACATAGTTACAAAGAAACAGGAATATTTCGCGAACAATCGATCAGTCTCAAATGAACTTATAGTCTTCAAGCAGAAGCCAAAGCTCTACTTAAAATATTCATAAAGTTACTAAGCTGATTGATACATTAAGCAGAATATAGTACTTTTCTTTGTTTCATCAATAAAATACTAATCACTTGAACAAGTTTTTTTAAGCATCAAGTAAAAACAAGAAATTAAAATAAATTCTAAATGTGTCCTTTTTGTGACTGATCTGATTAACCGAAAATTGTTCCATTCTATCGGTTGATCAACGATAAAAAAATTCGTAAAATAACTAATAAATACAAAATTAAATTTAAACAATAAAATTAAGACAAAAAAATAGATTAAGGTAACAAAAAAAAATTATCTACAAATTATCTAATATTTTAAAATTATAAATAAATAAAATAAAAATAATTAAAAATTAATTAGTAAAGATAATGTAGGGATAAAAATTTGGCAAATTTGAGAGGTTAAAATTTGGTAAAATTGATAAATCTGTTGAGATCATGTTTTGAATAAAGGATTTGAACGAGTTTCAGGAGAATTCTTTTAGTAAGTTACTTTGGCTTTTGTTGAAAATGAAAAAAGAACGACTTACAAGATGAAAATTGCTTACACTAAGTTGTCGGAGCTTTTTTCATCTTGAGCAACTTGCTCGGACTGAGAAGGACGCTTTGTGCAATCTCGAACTGCTTGTAATATTATGGCAACCCTTCTATCAACTGCAATATGATGTGGTTCCCACAGAACTGGCGATACAGGATCCCTTGACATGCTTTTGCGAAGGGCATCACCTAAACTTAAAGGCCCATTGTGAAATCTGAAATCAAATATTTACTGATTATTCAAACTGAGTAATTGCAATTTAAACTTAATTTAAAAGCAACATCAAGAAATTGCTAATAAACGACAAACAGCAAATTTTAAAATTTTAATTAATGTTTTAATATTTTTATTTCTGAAAATGTTTAGAAAAATTCACTAAATTTTTCAATGAGTCAATTTTAAAAAATTCTAACATCCAGCTAAAATTTTCTATTGCCTTTTCCATTTTTTCTTTGAGCATTGTTTCTTAATTACAGTAGAAATTAAATATTGACAAAACTATTTTAATTCTAAAAGTGCTGAAATTAAATTATTGAAGCTAATGGAAACAATTTAATTCTTGAAACAATATTGAAAGCAAAAGTATTTACATTCATTAATAAATGCCTCATATAAATTAACTCTTACAATTTAATTAAAAATTATTCTTTTTTAATCACTGGAATTAACAATTTGTAATTTTTCTTTAAAATTACAAGTTTTCTAAAGTAGCAAAAAAGTTTTCAAATACCTCACGAGAGGATTTTCATAGTTCGTGGGAAAATTCATCTGCAGAATAAATTGTTTCACATGCTACAGTTGCAACCCGTATCGTTAGTAAAAAAAAAAGTTGATTGATTTAACACAATGATTCCTTTTCTCCAGCCGAAATGAAGTTTATTATTTGTAATTTAACAATTAAACATGTTTTCTAATGTTTGACAAAAGCTCTCAAAAATTAAAATACCAATTACATTTCTTTCTCAATGTAATTTCATCACATCTGCGCTATTTTATGAAATAATTTTTATAACAAATATACCCGTACTTTAATACGAAAATCAAGGGAAGGACGTAAATGGAAAATAGATCCTGATACATTGGCTTTTCATAGGTAATATTCAATGGGTTATCATTCACCGGAAATTAGATTATGGTCCATTTTCTAGCTACAGGAAAGTGAAGTTTAATTTAGCGAGATTAATAACGGACAAAAGTTTTCTGCAAAAACTAATCAAATTTTGAATTAGAAATTTAAACTAAACTAATTCAAAAATTCAATACAAGTATTGAAAATTTCACGGAAGAGTCAATAAATACTTCAAATGGAAGAGTAAAAACAAAACATCCTTTGTGAGAAAAAAATAAGCGAAAAAAATAAAAACATCAAATAATTAGAATTATTAATACAAGAAAAGTGTATTAAATAAAGTAACAAAAAGCAGTTATTTTGTGATTTCAAGTACTTGGTAATGCGATCAGAGATGAAATGCAAAAAAAATATGTTAATCTGAATTTCATTTAGGCACGAAAGTGACCGAGGAGCAAGCAAAATGATTTAATGAAATATGCTTCAAACACGCAACGAGAATATACCGATGACACGTGTCAGGACAAAATTGAACTGATTGTCATTCCAGTTTTCAGTGCCATAAATACCAGGAACGTAAATATTGGAACCCACTTATGTATCTCTCAACATTCATTCTCATATCGTTAAATTAAAAAGTCGTAAACTTTAATTGTTATTCTAGAATCAGTAATGTAAAATATTAATAAAATAATCCTATTAATAAGATATTAATGAAAAAAAGAAAGATGTTATTAAAAAGAATAAAAAAAAGAGTAAAGAAAAAAGCAGACATCAATAAAAACGAATAGAGATACAAAAAAAGAAATAGGAATTAATTATGTAAAGGTGATTAATTAATCATTTATTCATTAGTATGTATGATCTTTCGACCTTTTACATTAGGTGATTAATTAATAAGACTTAATAAAAAAATATTGATTGACAAATCTATTAAGAGCAGCAAGATTATTAATAAAAGAAATTACATATTGTTTAAAAAAAGAGAAGAGAAGAAAGAAAAGAAAAAAGCAAGATCAATATTAAAACATAACGAAATAAAAAAAATTCTTTGCGTTGAAATAATTTTAATGAAATTTCTGATAGAATCAGTTAATCTTATTTAATATCCTTTTGTAGAGAGGAAATGAAAAATAATGGATTCACTGCTCGGTTTCTGGGAGTCAATGGGAGCCAATAATGGAAGATCTCAGGCGCTTCCTTCGGTCCTAGGTCAATGAATAAAGTATTGGGTTAAGCAGATACGAAACGAATATATTCTCAGATCGGCACCCAGTTGGAGTGCCAGAAGGTTTCAGTTTTACTCGAGAATCCTCTTCTTCTGGCTACTCGAGGTTCAGAAAATCTGGGACTACTTTTACACCCAATGGCGAGTACGCGGTTAAAGATGAGAAAAAGGAAGACGAGTTCGCTTAAATTTATTTTAAAGTGCCTCACTTTGAATTCCGGAGACGTTCAGGGGGTTACTTTAGCTTTGTTCAGTCCTATATTAGAATTCGTAATTTCTGGCATAATTTTTATTTATTCTTGTACTTTCACTCAGACTTGGAATTCCTTTTAAACTAAATTATTGTTATTATTAAGATTGTACTTATTGAATTCACATTCAGTGAAATAAATTAAATTAATCTTGAATAGTTGAAAATTTCAATCGTTAAAAATCTAGATTATTAAAATAATATATTAAAATAATAATAATCTTAAAAAAATTAAAATTAATCTTCAAAAATAGTAAAAATCTACAAAGTTTTATAGAAATTTTCATTTTCAAGAATCATATTTACGTTTTCACTATTTTTAATGTATGTGTATTTAAATTCGCTTTCAAGGAATTACTTTTCTGGAGAATTTTACGACTGAGTCTCAAGAGGGCATAAGTTGCAAGTACGCTTCAGGTCCAAATATGCAAAAATTTATAGACTCTTTATAGAAGAAATAATTCACGAAATGTGCAATGATTTATAAAATAAAACTATGCAATGATTTATAAAATAAAACTATGCAGTAATTTATAAAATAAAACTAGACAATAATTTATGAAATAAAACTATGCAATAATTTATGAAATATACAACAATGTTTGAAATGAATTATGCAATGTTTTATAAAGAGACAATAAGATAAGAAGTATGAGCAATAAAACATACATGATGAAAATGATAATATGAAGAAAAAGAAATTCTAAAATCAAGTAAAATTAATTTTTAAAGCAAAAGTTTGATTTTGAAGTGAAAATAATGAGAAGAGTGGAAATTGAAAATTTAACAAAGGAGTCGAAAAAGGAAGCAAATAAAGGAGAAAAATTGCTTTTCCAAAGAAAAACGGAGAGAATAAAAGAAAGACAAAAGAGGTGAGGAGAAAGAAAATCGCGATCCAAAGGAGTAGGTAAAAGCGTAACGAGCTAGCCGCAGGAAGCAATTATCTAATGATATTGCGGTTAATAGGAAGCGTGTGGGTTACTTTAATACACTTCTTAAATAGCTGACTTGACTTTAGATGAGGAAGTTCATGAACAGAGTCTAGAATAAAATCCAATCAAAAAACCACTTATTTAAATTTACTTCTGAGGAGTCAACGTTTTAAGACGTAGTCCCATAAAACACAATATAAATTTTGTCTATAAATTTGGTAATGCCAGTATGTTTAGGAGTTTTGCATTGGTGAATTTGAATTAAATGGACCAAGTTGCAATGTATAGGTATTTGCACTATAAAATTTTCCCCTTGAATTTTCCCGGATATCATTGGCGCGCCGCATGGCATTTACGATCTTCGGTTTACGTCCTGCTGATTTTTATGAAGGTAGCTTTTAGAGCAAATTTTCGCTATACGAGCTAAAGAAATTACTCAGCTTTCGTTTCGTGATTCTTAAAAAAAATTGTATGTTTAATAAAAAAAGTTGAAATAATTTCTCAAGAGAGCTGAAACTTCTCAAGAGAGCTGAATCTTCTCAAGATAAAAGCTCTGAACTAAAAAAATAAAATTATTAGCCAAAGAAAATAAAATCTGAGTTAAAGAAAATGACGACAAAATTTTGACTCAAGGAAAAAAACTCAAAAACTGTGTTAGAGAAGAAAATTAAGTTAGAAAAAGAAAACTATGGGGCACAGAAAGATTAGTGTTAATCAAGGGAATATTAAACTGTAGTTTGCTGAGATTAGTACGAACCTTAATAAAACATTAAGAGTGCTTTTCTTGATTATGCAACATTGTAGGAGAGGCGATAAACAACTGATTTCGTCGTAGAAGGGTTTCCCAAATCCTCGACCATGATCGACGTGCAAAGGAAACGTATTATTTCCAAACAACTTGAAAGTTTCGTAGTGATGCCGATCCATGTTTCCCATGAGGAAATCCAGGACGGCCATGTCGATTAAATCCAATAACCTATTACCTTCGTTGTAGGGTGGAATCTCTTTAACTAATGAACAGTAGTCGGAATCTAAAATTCAAAGAAATAATTAATTAGTCAAAGGATTTTTTTCAAACCATACTAAAAGAATTGTAAAACAATATTATGAATGTTTTCAAACGTTAATCGATTGCAGTTCGATTCTTTAAAAAAATAATCTAAATTTCAATCAACTTCTTTCAATTCAAAACAAAAAACAAATTTGAAATACAAAACAACTTAGCTAAACATTAACAACTTAATTAAATTTCAAACAGTACAATTTTCTTTTTTTAAATCACCAGACTTCCAAACTTTGATAAATATAATTGTAATCAACACAAATTTCAACTTATCCAAAATAAAACATAACATATAATAACATATTTCAAAATAAAACAATAATTTAATAAAGGAACTCAATTTCTAATCAACTAGAATATTCAATAATTTAACCACAAATTTGCTTTGTATTTTTAATCTCTCTTTTCTCTTTTTATAAAACGCTCTAAATTTTATAAATAAATGTTCAAAATTGATTAATTTGAATTATGAGGAAACCATATAAAAAGAAAATTTGTAATGTATGAAAATATGAGAATATAAAGCACATAAGGTTATAAAAAAATAATGAACAAGTGATTTTAAAGTCTAAGAAAGAGTTTTCTGACTTACCATTTTCCCATTGAGCCTTCTTACGTTTATGATAGCTTCTTCTCCAAGGATGCCGCCAGACTTTTCTGCTTGCTATTTCTTTGTCGGGTAGAAAAGCGGCGAAGCTGCCCTCCAGCATATCCGGATTTCCACAGACTGCATGGGAAGTATCGCAGTAGTATGTACACCGACCGTGCAGACAAAGATTGCCCGCTGGACTTACGAAAAATGTTTTCAAAATATCTGCAGTCGTAATTTGATAAATCTCTGTTGTCATGTTCAATCTTCTCCCTGTCACTGGCATGGCTCTGCGGAATCCCAGAAGTCTGAAAAATATTTTTAAAAAATAACAACTAATCATATTTTTATCATAAAAATCAAACTGAATCATAATTAAAAATAAATAAATAAAAAAAAATAAAAATGGCAACTGCAAAAATAAAAATTAAACATTAAATCACACGTTTCATTATATTAAGAAGTGGAAACTTTAAATTAGAATTGCAAGCGAAAGCGATTCATGCTTTTTTTCAAACTCGACTCTTTCTCACCTTGTGAGAATCACATCATTCAAGCGAAAAATATAAGAGCAAAGAGATTAATTATTTTATTAACTTACACCGAAAGAAAGACCCGATAATTTATTTATAAAGATTTTAAAAACTGAATATTTTTTACAAAAATTCACTAAACGTTTTACGTAAGAAATTTTAAATCTTAGCACTATGAAAATTGAAGTTTATCAAAGTTATTTTGCGCAACTTTTAGACACAAGTTCAACACGCTTTTTATTACATTTTCCGAACGTTTGGAATAATTTTTGTAAAAATCATGCATTTGTTATTTACATTTTTAATTGTTAATAATTAATTTATATTACTATTTATTTTATTATATTTATATTACTATTTTTTATTTTAGCAAATATTTATATTTATTACAATTTTTTTCTAAATTCTAAAACTTCAAAACTTCCCATTCCTCTAAGTATTTTAAATAATAAAAATAACTATCAACCTGTCAGTTTGTTTAACTAGTATTTGAAAGAAAATAATAAAAAATAAATAATACGTAAAAGCAGTCGAGAAAAGACGAATATTGACAAATGACAATCATTAGTCACGTTAAATATTTTTGAAATTTAAACAAGAAAATAAAAAAAATAATAGAGAAAGAAAATAAGAATATCTCGTTCCCTGTGAGACTATTGACAATGGGAAAATGAGAAAATGTAAACAAGAAAGTGAAAAATGGAATTTAAAATAAAGAAAAGTTGAAAAGCATTATTTCTTAAAACTGATAATTAAATTAATAGATTTCAATAAACTCACCGGTCTAGATGAAAGGCAGCAATCTCGGATGTGTGTCGTTCGTAATCAGTGAAGTAAAAGTGATTCGGTAAGGTTTGCTGATCACGAGGAAACCTGTTGGAAAATGAAAAAAAGAGTTATAATTAATTAGTTCCTAAAACGACTTTACACAGATCTCTAAACGTTCTTGATACTATTTCTCCAATTTTTAATTAATCATTTGAAAGTAACTACAGTCTACAACCCTAAAAATAACATGAAAATTATTTGCAAACTATTATGCAATAACAGAATTTTGATTTTCATCTTAAAATCATTTACGAAATATTAAATTTACTAAGATGTATAATTTTATAATTTTAATTGCAAAACTTAAATTATTTAAAGACAACTCTATTTTTAAATTTAAAAGTAAATTATTTTCAAAAGGGTAGATTTAAATATACAAAAATAAATAAATTAACAAAAATATTAGATTTAAATTCATGATTTTTTAAAAACATTCTTCTGGATTTAAAGATTAATTACTCTTGCAACAGCAAACAAAAAGAATTCAAAAATTATAAATTTGTTTCCATATTAGTAAGATTTTTTTTTAGATATGACATACTTTGGACTTAAAGATTAAGCTTTCAATCGAACGAAGCTTGAATTTAATAATATCAATTGCCAGAAATGTATTTCAGAATTTAATCCTGATAAATTACATTTCAGTATTTTTGACTAAAGGTATTGAATTACAAATTAAATTACTCGAAACAAATTTGAAAGTCCACTGTAAATTAGTTTTCTAACTGCAATAAGTTTCAAATTTGACAGGAAATGATTTTCCGAGTCAAGAGAAAATTATGTTTGGATAACAAAACAAAGTTTATCTAGTTGAATTCGGTCTCAATTTATATAATGAGATTTTTCTTAAAAAATTCATTTCACGGTGGCAAGGCTATAAAAATAACAACGGATTAAAAATCGATTCCGGATGAGCGTTCTCACGAAACTACACTACGCGAATCTAGAAGGACAGTTCGTGCGAAAATTTCAGCAATAAATAAGGGGACGGGTTCAAAAACAAGCAAAAAGAGTGCAACATGTAATACAAAAGCCCAGGGTTTTTCTTCTCTTCTTAAACAAGTGAAAGAAATTGGAAAAATATTTTAAAAAACCCTACTCCCAGTAAAAAAAAACACTCTACAATATCAAGACAAAATGTTTCACTAATTTATCAAAACTAATTCAAAAAATATACTGCCTGAAGAAAAACGAATTTTACAATTAAAAAGAAAATTTCCTTCACACACTATTTTTGTTCTATTGAACATTTCAATCGCAATTTCGATTTCTTTAATATCCTAGTTGTATTATTTTTTGAAATTTACATTCCAATCGTATTTTTAAAAAACTCTGTACGTATTTGTTTACTGTTTTTTTTTCTTTTTCGTATTGTTTACTACATTTTTCTGTTTTTATTAAACCGTAGCAAAAAATATTTTTGTCGTATGTTGTTTCCTTTTTGTCTTTATCGAGAAAATTCACAGGACGTGGAATGGATCGGTTTATTTGTTTTATGAACGGCATTTATCGACAATAATTAAATTCGACTAGTGATAAATCTTGAAAGTATACTTGCTATGCGATTTTTGAGCTTAAAACGCGTAGATATATCAAATGTTCAACGTTTACGCGAAAATTCCTCCACCCTGGAGGCACTCTAGAGACGCTTTTGTCAACAACGAAATTCCATTTATGAATATTTGCTGTGCTCGTCATAATTAATATCGAGATTCAAACAATTTATTTTTTTTTACAAAACAAATCTTACTTTGTAGTTGGTTTTGTTATTAATGAAAATAATAAATTAGGTATTTATTGACATTTAGTTGTTTGTTAATTACAGACAAATGAAAGCTTTTTTAATGAATTAACTCGTCTTGTTAATAAGAATTAATTTTAATAATTAATATTAATAATAAAATTATATTATAAATATATCCGACTAAACAGAAATAATAATAATAATAATAATAATAATGTTAATAGTAATAATATTAATAGCAATAATATTAATAGTAATAATATTAATAATAATAATAATTTTGAATAATAATAACAATATAATAATCAATAACAATTATTAAAATTAATGTTCAAATTAATTGAATTAAATAAATTCCGTAAATGTTCTGAAAAATTTACAAAGTCGTATCTTGTAAATGATGAATAACGTAAATTAAATGTCGAGTTAAATGTTAATTTCAACTGACATTCTTTTAATGTTTTTAATTATTTAAAGCTTCAAATATTAACTAAAGATAAAAATTTTAGTCCATGCACAAGTTGATGTGTCATGAAAATTTAAATGCGGTTTATAAGAGAATTTATGAAAATGTTTAAATAAGTAAACAGTAACGAAATATTGAAACAACTACAATTATAATAATTTATGTAACTATAACCAGAAGTTACAATTTCTGTAGCATAAATAAAATTAATTTAACAAAGCACATTACTAAATTTGTAAAATCTTATCAAGAATCCATTCTTCTTGAATATTGGCTCAATATTTAGAAGATCCAGATAATAAATTTTTAACTATACATTTATAGCACAGAAAATGATCTTCTTTTGAAAGCTGAAGGCCTTTAAATATTCTCTCTTTGGAAAAGATGAATCCAATTGTGAATTATGAGTGACTAAGAATCTTGGATAATCATAAAATTTAGATGGTAAATTAATTTTAGCGAATCTCAGGAGACGCTGGGATTCTAAAGTCATAAACCTTAGATATCTTGGAAAAAGGACATTAAACTTTATTATGCAAAAGAAACTGCTTTTATTTAATAACTAATGACAAAAATTAAATTTTCATTGTATTTTAGTTGCAAAAAATTGTAATTTAATTAAGCGGATTCTATATAGAGGAATTTCTATAAAATGTATAAATTTAAAAATGTTTTGTAGAAGCAACGACTGAAGAATTCAATGCAGAAAATAGATTTAAAATATTTTTCAAGTTACTTGAATATAAGAATCTTAATCAATTTGTAAGTTTTTTTTATTAAAAGCAGTACACAATTTGTTTTCAACGTCTCTTTATTTAAATTTCAATTGTCTTTATATTTTTATAGTTCGAACGTCAATTATTGCGTAATTTTTTGTTTTCTAAATCAAACAAATTTAAATTGCAATGCATAAAAATTTGAATTAACAGTTACATGTAGTAATTGGATAAATATTGAGTTTGTTATTATTATTATTATTATTATTATTATTATTATTGTTATTGTTATTATTATTATTATTACTATTAGCATTATTGTTATAGCATATTATTACTATTAGCATTATTGTTATAGCATATTATTGTTAGAATTATTATAATAAAAATAATTATTATCATTAACATTATTGTTAGAATTATTGATATTA
>WNHD01002792.1:18408-31104 GCA_011057455.1 Ganaspis sp. Gsp50 | reverse complement strand
ATTTGCTTAAAACTTCGTATTTATGCTTTTTGGATGAAAATGAGTTGATTTAGACTATTTTTGGAAAATCGAAAATCCGCACGATTACAAGGCTTCCCTGTGAGGAAGCAAAAGAAGAGATATTAAAAAATAACTCGATTTTTGCAGGAGACGATGAATCCGAAAGATATCATGACTGATGCCATCCACAACTTTCATCCGCAGTATCAACAATATACTCAGTATAGTTCTGGTAAGTATGAAAATTAATAGTTTTCATAATACTCAAATCATTCAAGCATTAAAATTAGTTTTGTACAAAGATCATATTGTGGCATGCGGCAGCCAGTTTCAGTGTAGCATGTGCAACAAATTTATACATTTTATTGTTAATTTTCGCATTGAATGTTTATGTTTTTAATTTTCAAGATGTTTACGTTTTTAATTTTCAAGATGTTTATGTTTTTATTTTTCAAGACGTTGTTTACGTTTTTAATTTTCAAGATGTATGCGTTTTTAATTTTCAAGAAATTTATGTTTTTAATTTTCAGGACGTTTACGTTTTTAATTTTCAAGATGTATACGTTTTTAATTTTCAAGATGTTTATGTTTTTAATTTTCAAGATGTATACGTTTTTATTTTTCAAGACGTTTACGTTTTTAATTTTCAAGATGTTTATGTTTTTAATTTTCAAGCTGTTTACGTTTTTAATTAAAGATTTTTATGTTTTTAGCCACTGAATTTTAGTTATTTTTGACTGAATCTAATAATCAGTTAAAATAATTATTTACTCTAAAAATGTGTCCATAATGGATTAATTCATCTTAGATTCAATGATTGGATATTTCAACATTTTTAATTTAGATTCAATCCACGCTTTTGAAAGTTTTACTCACGAGTTTTAATCATAATGGTTGTGAAATACTTTTTTCATATTTATTGAAAAATTTTCTCTCGTAACGAGTTTTTAGCTTTTAGAAAGGTAGTAAGTTTTTAGAGAGATTTTTATAATTCACTAACAGCACATAAGCATCGATCACAGCACACTAATCATCTAAAACAGTCAGCTAAATGTTTTTAGTCTTTTTATAAAATCAGTTTTAATCTGTTAATCTTTTAATCTTCTTTTAATCTTTTAATCTTTTTTTAATCTTTTAATCTTTTTTTAATCTTTTTCTTAAAAATCTTGTTTGCTTTTGTAAATAAATGTGCAATTTTATTTGATTCCGCTGACTGTTTTTTAAATTTAAGTGAATAAAATTTGCGACTTGTAAGAACATGCAAATTGCAAATATATGCAATTGCATACATTGCATATATTGCACTATTTGCATATATTGCACTATTTGCATATATTGCACTATTTGCATATATTGCATATATTGCATATATTGCATATATTGCACTATTTGCAAATTATAAAATTGTACAAAATCGAAGAAATCTCTGGTGAGTTTTCGTCTTTTAACACACGCTTCAAACACTTGCAAATTAGTGGATAATTCACGAAATGAAAATGATTTCACAAAAAAAGAAAAGAGTAAATTTTTGCACTCAACGTCTAGTCGGCTTTAAAATTGACAAGATTAAGGGGTGTCCAGCACATTGAAGGGATTTGTTTGCTGTTTTTCAGACGTCAATACCAACTTGCCCTACGAAAAGCTGTAAGTGGCATCTCAATTTTTTGTTTCAAGAAACATTGGACTTCAGACTTTACTCGTCCTTTCCAGACTACCAAAAAGATCTAAAATCAACAAAAAAAATCAATTATTATCGATAATCTCTTTGTACGCG
Organism: Ganaspis sp. Gsp50; assembly: GCA_011057455.1. NCBI lineage: Eukaryota > Metazoa > Arthropoda > Insecta > Hymenoptera > Figitidae > Ganaspis > Ganaspis sp. Gsp50. The sequence goes on along the minus strand of WNHD01002792.1, from coordinate 29,330 downwards.
CTTTAAGGCAGTTGATCATAATCAAATTTTGATTTTCTGCGAGAAAAAAATCAGTTTCCTTTGGAGTTGAATGGAAATACTGACAATAACCGTCCAAGGTATCTCCGTTAGGACTAAACCAGCCTTACTGTATAAAATAGTACTTAAGCGTATAACGTTTGCTTATAGTTAATTTTTAATTAATTAATTAATAAATAAATTAATTAATAAATAAAGAATAATTTAATTAGAAACAAAAGAGGGTAAACGAAACAGTATAATCCTGTGACGCTTGCTTTTCAATAAAATGACGACAAATAACAGCCGACAAATATCTTCTTCTAAAACTTGAAATTACACCCGGGCAAGTTTTAATTCACTTTTTTTAAAAATCCATTCGCTTACAAAAAAAAGAACAAAACAAAAATCATAAAAAATTCGCACGCTATTTAAACGATAATCCTTGCGAATGAGCAATATCCAAGTATTTTTATATTTATATATTCGTCTCCTTTTATCTATTCTCGCACGATAGCCCCAGCTTTTTGTCTTGTACCCTTTCCTATTCCCTTGGATTGCATGATGCATTTGGTAACCTGAGATTTTCAATGCTAAACAAACACATATCATCTTGCGTCGCTGGTAATTATACTGATGTAATCTAGTTTTATGTTGGAATGTAAGAAAATTTGTAATAATAGCTATTACTTATTGTACCAAGTTTATTACGACCGTTTATCAAGCATGACAAAATCTCACAATTGAAAGAAACAAATTATTTCCAATAATAATTACTTTTCCGATCAGTAAATTTATTCAATTTCAAAATTTTTGTCTAATTTTGGAATCAGTGAATAAAGAGGTTAAAATGAATCATAGTAAAATTCTTTTATTTATTTATTTATTTAAACAGTGAACGGGCTTACAAAAAAATTCCCTTTCGCATTTTTTCAATTCTCATACAAAAACAATAAAATTGTTTATTATTAAATTAATTGTATATTACATTTTTAAAATAATTTAAAAAAAACATTTCTAAATAAATAAATTACATCTTTTCTAGAAATAATAAAATAGATTTGTACTTTTTGTATCTGTAATTTTTTTGTAAAAAAAAAGGATTGATAATTCATTTGATGGAGTTTTCTTTTAAAAGAAGAGACCATTACATTTTTGTATATAAAAAAGTATAAATCTTGTAGAATTATGACCAAAAAAAATTACTTATTTTTACTTTGAAAAATGAATGAATAAAACATTTTTATGTTAAAAAATAAATAAATCTTATAACATTTTCTATGTCAAAAAATTAATGAATCTTACATCACTTTTATGTAAAAAAGAAGTAATTTTTATGTAAAAATAAAATTTGTGTATTTTTATGCCAAAAAAAATTTATGCATTTTTATGTAAAAAAAAAAAATAATTTGCATTTTTATGTAAAAAAGAATTTATGCATTTTTATGTAAAAACAAATTTGTGCATTTTTATGTAAAAAAGAATTTATGCATTTTTATGTAAAAACAAATTTGTGCATTTTTATGTATAAAAGAATTTATGCATTTTTATGTAAAAACAAATTTGTGCATTTTTATGTAAAAAAGAATTTGTGCATTTTTATGTAAAAATGAATTTATGCATTTTTATGTAAAAAAAATGAATAAATCTTATAGCACTTTTATGTAAAAAATGAATAAATTTAATCATAGCATTTTTGTGTCAAAAAATGAATAAATCTTATCATAGTATTTTTATGTCGAAAAATGAATAAATCTTATCATAGTATTTTTATTTTGAAAAATGAATAAATCTTATCATAGTATTTTTATGTCAAAAAATGAATAAATCTTATCATAGCATTTTTATGTCAAAAAGATAAATATCATGGAATTTGTTTACACGAAAATATCGATGATTCTGGTTTGAATAGAACAAGTCATTAAAACGAAAAGTATTTAGAAATAATGTATAATTAATTTAGTCCAAAAATTGTATTCCTGAATATCAAGTGAACAATTTTTTTTTAATGACTTATTAGATTCAATAAGTGTAAAATCATGTTCATTTGTGAATATTTTTGCTTCCTCATAGAGAAATGTGAACATTAAAAAAAGAAAGCATAAAGCATTACAAGTCAATCGAAAAAGTTAAATAAAGAAAAAACAATTTAATTAACAAAAAATTAATTAAAATAAGTTAAATAAAAAAAGACAATTTAATTAGCAAAAAATTAATTTAATTTTTCCAAAAACAGAAAGTTACAATTTTTGGCAATTTTTTGAAAAACACGGATCAATTAATTTGTTTTTTAATTTAAAATATTAATGTTTTCCAAAAGAATAAACGCGAGAAATTATAATTTTAAAAGTTAGAGAAAAAAATGAAATTTTAATCTCACGGAAAATGAAAATGGAATGAAATCTCATGGTAATCGTCCAAAAATTGTAGTTGTAAATTAAAAAAGTAATAAAATTATATAATTATTATAGAAACTATATTTATAGTAAAAAATGAAATTTTTAATCTTGTGGAAAATTAAAATCATTACAAAATTTTTATTTATTTATTTATTTATTTACAAGTTTACGGGACAAGCCCATGGCCTATATCTAAAAGTTACACACCGTAACTTATCTATTTTATTAGCCTCTTTTAGCAATCTATTCATTATCGAATGATTTCCATAATTAGTTCTGTGATACTTTACAGAAAATAGTGAATGATTTCTTGTACGTTTAGTTTTAACTTCTAAAACTATATTTATAGTGAAAAATGAAATTTTAAGTCGCATGGAAAATTAAAATCGTTAAGAAAGTATTTTTCGAACTTCTAAAACTCTTATAGTAAAAAATGAAATTTAAAATCGTAATAAAAATGAGATTTTAAATCGTACTAAAAATGAGATTTTTAATCGTACTAAAAATGAGATTTTAAATCGTACTAAAAATGAGATTTTAAATCGTACTAAAAATGAGATTTTAAATCGTACTAAAAATGTAAAATTGCTATTTATTCTCTAAATTTCTGAATAAATATATACTTTATGTAAGTCATTTGATTCGTTTCAAATGAAATTTCCTTCAATCGTTAATTTAAATTTGAAAGGTAAAATTATGGAAAAACTGAATTTAAAACAAAATGAGTTTTATTTTTTTAAAAAATCGAAAATTCTCACGACTACAAAGCTTTTACTATGAGCAAGCAAAATAAAAAACAATACGAATTGTAAGGGAAAAAAAGATGGAAACGCGAAAGATTGTTTCTCAAACTTTTACTTACGATTCGCAATTATAAATTTGAAAAAAAAAGAAAATATAATTATAAATATGGATTTATCACTAGGTTATTTTTTAATTAAAAGAGTCATCGATATTTTTTACTCTATTTCAAAATATTGTAATTTAAAATAAAAAAAAATTGTAAATTGAAATTAGAATTCGGAACAAAAAGAAATTGAAATTTTAATCAGAAATAAACCGACATTGAAATTGTAATTCGAAATAAACCGAAATTGAAAATTGAAATTACAATTCAAATTAGAAAGAAATTGAAAATAAAATTCGGAACAAAAAATTGAAATTAAGATTATAATTCGAAATAAAACGAAATTGAAAATTGAAATTAAAATTCGGAACAACAAAAAGTTGCAAATTGAAATTATAATTCGAAATAAAACGAAATTGAAAATTGAAATTGTAATTCGAAATAAAAAGAAATTGAAAGTTGAAATTATAATTCGAGATAAAACGAAATTGAAAATTGAAATTACAATTCGAAATAGAAAGAAATTGAAAATTGAAATTAGAATTCGGAACAACAAATAATTGAAATTGAAATTATAATTCGAAATAAAAAGAAATTGAAAATTGAAATAATTCGAAATAAAAAGAAATTAAAAATTGAAACTATAATTCGAAATAAAAAAATTAAAATTATGATTCCAAATAAAAATGGTTCCAATTTCGGAATAGAAATGGTTCCAATTTCGGAATAGAAATGGTTCCAATTTCGAAATAAAAATGGTTCCAATTTCGAAAAAAAAAATGTAACAAATTTCTATTTATCGTTTCGATTATTAACAACAATCGAAAGCAAGAAAAAATTTGTTTCTTTAGAATTGTGCCTTATTGTACAGTGTTTTGTCAAAAAAAAATTGAACGGTGATAATGCGTGAAATGATGGAAAAATTAATGTTAGGAGGTACGAAAGGTCAACGAGGTATGCGAGTCTCCAGCTATGACCCGGACGATCCTCAAAATATGCCAGTTCCACCACCTCAAAGACGGAATACTTCGCATCAACGTGTCGCAACAATTTCTCAAAATTACAATGAAAAAACAATGTTACTCAGCAGTGACGAGGAATTCCAATAAAGAAATTTAAAAAGAAAATTGTCAAATTCGAGGACCTACGTCTTCTCACTGTGCGCAGTCTGAATGATCTTTTCATACTAAAGAAGTAAAAAATTCAGCTTTCGAGATACTGTTTGTAATCTTTCATTTGTTTGTGTACATACATCGATTGTAATTTTTTTTTCTCTTTAAACAAAAATTACACTCTCCTTTCTTCACAATGCAAATTTTAATGGAGATTGGAGAAGATACTGAATGAGGCAGATTCGAATCATGAATCGTATTGTAATCCATAATGTTATATTCATGTTAAACAAAAAAAATCGTTACATAACGCAACGTGAAATAGTATAGAGAATATTTATTTTAATACGCTCATACGTTCGAAGCAGTGTTAATCGTTCTGGGTGTGGTGCCACAAGATTAGTTTTAACACGTCGGCTGCCTCGTATCGTTATGCCTAATTTAAAGGGCAACGCTTCTATGTGCAGTACCTTTTGTTATTTTCAAGCAACCACAATCCTTTTTTTTTCTTTTTTTTTTTGAGCAAATTTTAAAGAAAATTGAAATGAGAAATCTTGAGACGAATTTTGTACAAATTGGGTTTTGATTTTTGCAATTTTTCGACAAGAGAAATTTCGTCAATTTCTCGTATAAAATGTTGATAACAATTAACGGTAATCAATTTTTAAGGTTGATTTTCTAGCTAGGTGGTTTCAATTTTTATCTCGAAACTCAAAATGTGCAAAATTTGAATCTCCAAGTTTGTTTTTTTAATTTTTGTACAATTTTTTTTATGAAAATTTGGTTCTTTTACATTTTTTAAATTTTTTTATCTTTCTGCTTTTTTTTTTGCTTTTTATGACATTTTTTTTCCTTTCACATTTTTCCTCATTTCTTTCTACATTTTTTTCTTTCCACATTTTTCCTTTCTTCTTCCTACATTTTTTTCTTTCCACATTTTTCATTTCAAATTTTTCCTTCTTTATTTCTACATTTTTCCTTCTTTCTTTCTACATTTTTTTCTATCCGCATTTTTTCCTTTCACATTTTTCCTTCTTTCTTTCTGCAATTTTTTCCACATTTTTCCTTCTTTCTTTCTAAATTTTTTTCTTTCCAAATTTTTCATTCTTTCCTTTCACATTTTTCCTTCTTTCTTTCTAAATTTTTTTCTTTCCAAATTTTTCATTCTTTCCTTTCACATTTTTCCTTCCTTCTTTCCACATTTTTTCCTTTCATATTTTTCCTTCTTTCTTTCCACATTTTTTCCTTTCACATTTTTCCTTCTTTTTTTCAACATTTTTTTCTTTCCACATTTTTTCCTTTCACATTTTTTCTTCTTTCTTTCTGCATTTTTTCCACATTTTTCCTTCTTTCTTTCTGCATTTTTTCCCCACATTTTTCCTTCTTTCTTTCTGTTTTTTTTCCAACATTTTTCCTTCTTTCTACCTACATTTTTTTCCACATTTTTTCCTTTCAAATTTTTCCTTCTTTCTACATTTTTTTCTTTCCACATTTTCACATTTTCCTTTCACATTTTTCCTTCTTTCTTTCCACATTTTTTTCTTTCCAAATTTTTTCCTTTCACATTTTTTTCCTTTCATATTTTTCCTTCTTTCTTTCTACATTTTTTTTTCTTTCCACATTTTTTCCTTTCACATTTTTCCTTCTTTTTTTCAACATTTTTTTCTTTCCACATTTTTTCCTTTCACATTTTTCCTTCTTTCTTTCTGCATTTTTTCCACATTTTTCCTTCTTTCTTTCTGCTTTCTTTCTGCTTATTTTCCAACATTTTTCCTTCTTTCTTTCTACATTTTTTTCTTTCCACATTTTCACATTTTCCTTTCACATTTTTCCTTCTTTCTTTCTAGATTTTTTTCTTTCCAAATTTTTTCCTTTCATATTTTTCCTTCTTTCTTTCTACATTTTTTTCTTTCCAAATTTTTTCTTTTCACATTTTTCCTTCTTTTTTTCAACATTCTTTTCTTTCCAAATTTTTTCCTTTCACATTTTTCCTTCTTTTTTCAACATTCTTTTCTTTCCAAATTTTTTCCTTTCATATTTTTCCTTCTTTCTTTCTACATTTTTCTCTTTCCACATTTTTTCCTTTCACATTTTTCCTTCTTTCTTTCTAAATTTTTTTCTTTCCACATTTTTTCGTTCCACATTTCGCCTTCTTTCTTCTTTTGAAAATGTTGTTCAATCAACATTTTATTCATCAAAATTTCTTTTACTTTTCTTTTGCATTTATTACATTATTTTCTATACTGAAAATTAATGGTACGCAAATTCCTGTTTTTTACTGAAAGTAAAAAAAAATCCATGTTAAATCTGTCCATTTGCTAAAAATAGTAAAATTAATTTTTGAAGAATTTTTTATGCATTGAATTGTAAAGTAAATGATAAAAGTATATTAATTAAAAAATATATTATTATTATTATTAAAGATAAAATGATAAAAAATGCAGTAATGATAAAAAATGCAGTAACGACAAAAAATGCAGTAACGATAAAAGAATTTTCCAATTTCTCATTTTATTTTACTTTAAACTAAGTTAAGTGTAGAAAATGATCATTTTTTTTGTTTACAATACTCATCTCTCCATCGAAGAATATTTTCATCGAAGCGTGGGTTTTAGTTTGTCAAGAACTTCCGAATTTATAACAATTACGCTTAGAAGAGGCATTTAAATTTTTTGCAATCTATTGTCAACTTAATGCCTAATACTTTTATAAAAGTTTTCTCTTTACTGTAATATTAAGGGCTAAAAAACAAATCGAATTCTTGGTGTTGCAAAAAAAAAAAAAAAATCTTGATGTTGACAGCCAATGTGTTAATGTAAAAGTATATTTTTTTCCGTTCACGATGAATCACTGTCAATTTTCACGCTTCGGGACTTGGACATCGACTCAGTACTTATTATTTTAAAAATACTTAGTGACAATTTTATTATTGTAAGATTTATATAAGTTATTTTTTTATAAATGTGTTCTATGTACGAGTTTAAGTTGTTTCTTGCGCTTAAAAATGCAACTCTTTTAAAAATTTGTTATGTTTAACAATTTATTGATTGGAAATTGTTTAATTCGAGCTTTTCTAACAGAATCTTTCTCATACTGAAAAAAAATGTGATTCGAAAGATGCAGTAATTTACATTCGCGTCCTAGATTGAAGAAGAAAACAAAAAAAAGATTAAATGTATATACTATATATAAATATCGTTATCATAGATTGTATTTAACAACAACCTAAGAAAAAATGGATACTAATAATTTTTGTTTAATAATTTTCATCTATGAAAAAACTTGAATGGGAGTTAAGTGGGAGTGAGAGTGATGAACGAAAATGTATCAGATATGAATAAACTATCGATACCTGATATTGCAAGTGTTTTTGTTTTTAAAAGAAAACCCAAAAATCTATCTGTCTTTTATTAAATCGAATCTAGAAAAAATTACTTACTGCTTGGTTTTATTTTTTACTTTTACTTAATTTTTTATTTATTTTTTTAATAGTTTTAATAATTTTAATAGTTTTTAATAGTTTTAATAATTTTAATAGTTTTTAATAATTTTAAGTTTTTAATAATTTTAATAGTTTTAATAATTTTTAATAGTTTTTAATAATTTTATTGATTAAAATTAAAATGCAATGTAAATTGATTGAAATGAAAAATTCATTTAAAATATAAATATCGTAATTAATTTAAATACTTTTTTTAATTATTTTAATTATCATTTATTTACTATTTTTAATTATTATTAATAAATATATGAATGTTGAATGTTTAATGAATATTTTTAGATTAATGTACTTTAATCATATTTTAGAATGTTTTAGGGAAACAGGAGAAAGTAGAAAATACAAAGGAAAGTATATTTACATCTATTGATATATTTGAAATGCAATCACTTGAACCATTGCACATTTTTAAAAAAATACAATGAAGATTTTAAGCCGTACAAAATTTAAGCGTGACACTTTAAACTTTTAAAAATCATTAACGATGGTACATAAACAAATTTTCAATAAAACTAATACACTTTTTGTCACGCAAGCCTTAATATACTATATACACAGATTACTGACTAATCACAGAGATCACTTTTAAATTTTTTCTTTTTCTCATTGTAAATCAAAATCTTCAAAAGCCTCATATTTTTAAAATTAATATTTCCTTTTAAAATTAAAGTTCCCTTAAAAAAAGATGTCTTCTTTAAAACAGTTTTCTTTAAATAAAAGTTTTCTTAAAATAAAAGTATTCTTAAAATAGAAATTTTCTTTAAAACAGTTTTCTTAAAATAAAAGTTTTCTTTAAAACACTGTTTTCTTAAAATAAAAGTTTTCTTTAAAACACTGTTTTCTTAAAATAAAAGTTTTCTTTTAAACAATGTTTTCTTAATAAAAATTTTCTTTAAAACAATGTTTTCTTGTAAAAAAGTTTTCTTTAAAAAAAAAGTTTCCTTTAAAAAGAAAGTTTCCTTTAAAAATAAAATAGAAAAATTATTCTCCGATTATAATAAAATTCTATAAATTGTCTTTTATTTAAAGTGACACAGTTCCTATCTTCTCATTAAAATTTATATAATACACATCTTGTAATATGAAAAGAAATAATATTAATACTATTCATACAAATTAAATACGAAAATTTGCGTAAATATTTATGAAATATACATTTACAGAGGAAGGCATATTAATGAGGAGGTAGAAAATGTTTCCATTACATTTTCCTAGAATCAATTACATCTTTTCTAATAATTTATAAGAGAATAGTCTTGATACTTTCTAATGTAAATAGAATTCTTGTTAATTCCGTAGATTGTTAATAAGAGAAAAATAAAAAAAGAAAAATCTAATTTTTCTAATGTCAAAAAGGAAACTACCTTTACTCGTTCCTAAAACTCGAGTTTTTTTTTATATTGCTATTTATATCAACATTTTTAATAGTATTAGTCAAATTTGATTCCTCCCAATATAAGGAAAATGATGTAATGTATAAATGATGTAAATTTAAAATAAACAATCAAAATTAAGGCATTTCTTTACTCGAAAATCTCTAACCGTTGTTTACGATTATTCGTTTTTAATTGAACATTTAAAAACAGTTTATAATTAAATAGTTAGAAACAGTTTCTAATTAAACAGTTAGAAAAACAATTAAACAAAAAAACAGTTAAACAAAAAAAAAGTTAAACAAAAAAAACAAACAATTAAAAAAAATTAATAAAACTAAAAATATTTATAAAACTATTTTCAGTATTCATTGCTAATTTTAGTACCAACTTGTCTTAAAGATTGCCAACTGAAAAATGCCATAAAAAGTAAATTTACAATTACATTTAAAAATGAAATAAATTCAATTACTTGTAAAAGTGATTTATTAAAAGAAAGATTAGTAACTTATTATTACTAAAAAAAAAAAATAATAAAAAGAATTAAATCTTTGGGAATGACCAGCACTCAAAGTACGAAACTTATACTTTCTCTCATATTACTTTTTTTCCCAATAAAATAAAGAAAAGATTTTAGTTCAAAAGAAGAAAAATCACAATTTTACCAACCAATCCACTGATCTCCATTTTCGGAAGTAATTTTTTTCCAACCGTGCCAAGGTCTATCAAAACTTTCTTCGAAGCTTTCACTAACTAGACTAATTCTGCTGCAAAAATTGCGTTTTCTTTTGCTAACATCGCTAACATCTTCATTTTCAATATCTTCAAAATGAAGATCATCCTCCATGTAACCAACATCACTAGTGTCATCATTAGTATATTTATTATATTCCTCATCAGCCTCTTTTCTATTAGAATCCGAATTCTCATCGTCGCTATTCCTACTAACATTATCTTCAGAATCTTCCTCCTCCTCTTCCTCCTCCTCTGTTTGAATTGGTCTAAATCCAATCGAACGCAGCCTTGCTATCTTCAAACTGCTCGACGAATTAACAGGTACAAATGCTGATTCTCGATGAATCAGAGGATAAATATTATATACAGATTCTAGTCCTTGGTCTGCTAACCTTTCACAGTTTTTCGAACTGGAAAATGCCTCTTCATTTTCAAAACCATTTAAATATTCGTTACTTCCGACAGATTCTTCATCAGAAAATTCTTCGACCTCTTCAGATTTAATTTCATCCAAATAAACCTCTTCTACTTTAACATCTGATAATCGACCATTATTATAAAGTAGATCAGAAGAGTGTTCCAATTCTAAATTAGTTTGAAGACACGAATTCATCGTTGGTTCAGTTATTAATGAACATTGTGCTATTGCGTCAACCATCCTCGACTTTTTCATCAAATGATCTACTGGCTCCGCGTTGATTCTCTGGATACAGAAATTGGTGCATAATTATTAATGTATGATTAAAATAATAAATTATTATTAATGTATGATTAAAATAGTAAATTATTAACTTATGTTAAATCATAAATTATTAATGTATATTAAATAGTAAATTGTTAATGTATATTAAATAGTAAATTGTTAATGTATATTAAATAGTAAATTATTAAATTATGTTAAATAATAAATTATTATTGTACATAAAATTAAAAAAAAAGAAAATAAAATTAATGTAAATA
>WNHD01002792.1:0-18357 GCA_011057455.1 Ganaspis sp. Gsp50 | reverse complement strand
TTAAATTATGTTAAATAATAAATTATTATTGTACATAAAATTAAAAAAAAAGAAAATAAAATTAATGTAAATAGTAAATTGTTATTGTAAATTAAATTATAAATTACTGTCAATTAAATAATAAATTAATAATCAATACAATGGTCTAATGCGCAACGTTTATAGCAAACACGATTCAGAACAAAATTCGTTTATTACTTACTATTCCTAATTTATATATTTCAAACTAAAAGTCAGACAGGATTAATAACGCTTATATTAATAACAACTTTGCGTTTCTATAACTCTGGAAAACATGGAAAACCGGGAATTCTCATAGAATTTTCATTTATACCAGGAAAATTTATTTTTCTTTTAATTTCTTAATTTTGTGATGTTTATTAAGTTTTACTAAAATTTTATGTTTTTCTTTTTTTTTTTAAAAAAAGGCTTGAAATTACTTGAAAATATTTAAAAATACTTAAAATTTCTTTAAAATATTTCAAAATTCTTCTAACTAGTTAAAATACTTCAGACTACTTCAAAATATTTAAAAATACTTAAAATTACTTTAAAATACTTCCAAATATTTCCCAATACTTCAAAATATTTTATGAAAACTTAAAGACTGTTTCAAAATATTCAAATATATTAAAAATTACTTTAAAATATTTTCAAATGCTTCCCAATACTTCAAAATACTTTTAAAAAAGCTTAAAAATGCTTCAAAATATTTAATTGTTCTAAAAATTACTTTAAAATATTTCCAAATATTTCTCAATACTTCCCAATACTTCAAAATATTTAAATACACTGAAAATAACTTTAAACTACATATTTCTAAATGCTTCCCAATACTTCAAAATATTTAAAAATACTTAAAAATATTTAAATGTAGTGAAAAAAATTTAAAACTATTATCAAATACTTCCCAAAACTTCAAAATATTTTATTATGAAAACTTAAAAAATGTTTCAAAATATTTAAATATACTAAAAATTACTTTAAAATATTTCCGAATACTTCCCAATCCTTCCAAATATTTAAAATATTTAAATATACTGAAAATAACTTCAAACTATTTCTAAATGCTTCCCAATACTTCAAAATATTTTTAAAAAAAACTTAAAAATGCTTCAAAATATTTATTTGTTCTAAAAATTACTTTAAAATATTTCCAAATATTTCTCAATACTTCCCAATACTTCAAAATATTTTCAAATACTTCCCAATCCTTCAAAATATTTAAAATATTTAAATACACTGAAAATAACTTTAAACTATTTCCAAATGCTTATTAATAAGTCAAATTATTTTAAAAACATACTTAAAAATGTTTCAAAATATTTAAATATACTAAACATTACTTTAAACTACTTCCAAAAGCTTCCCAACATTTCAAAATATTTTCAAATACTTGAAAATACTTTGAAATACTGAAAAATATTTAAAAACAAATAAATTTCAAAATATTTAAATAAATAAATAATTAAATAAATATACTTGAAATTACATTAAACTATTTGAAAATACTTTCCATTACTTTAAAATATTTTCAAATACTTTAATAATTATTATTTATTATTACTTTAATAATAATTATTTTAAAATATTTGAAATACATAAAAACACTTAAAAATATTTTAAAATACTTCAAAATATTTTAATATACTAAAAATTACTTTAAAACTATTTGCAAATACTCCCCAATACTTCAAAATACTTCCAAACTTTTGAAAGAAGATGTATTTTAAATATTAAATAAATTATAATCAGATTTTAAACACTCATTTTTTCTAATATTTTAAATGTTTTATAATACTTCAGACTCTTTCAAAATCCTTCAAAATATTTCAAAGCACTTAAAAATATTTCAAAATATTTAAAAGCAATTACAACTATTTAAAAATACTTCAAAATATTTAAAAATACGTCAAAATATGTAAAAACACTTGAAAGTACTTAAAATGGTTTTAAAATTAAAAATAATGATCTTCAGTAATTTAAATTCTATAGAAAATTATTTTTAAAAAGTTTTCATTATTTCAAAAGTACACCCTGTACATTTAATGCCAATTATTCTGTGAATTGTTAACAATATCTGAAAATCAAAAAAACATTTCTTAATCACTTTTGTTATAAACGTTGTGCACTAAACATTAATAATAATTACAATTATAATATTATTACATAGATATAATAATACAGAGTTTCATTCTTTCATTTTTTCCTTTCATTCTTTCTTTCATTCGCCATCTTAAATTTTTAAATTTCAATAATACATTTAAATTCAGCGACCCCGAGAACCCCTGAGTAAGTATTTTTATTTTTAAAACATTTCAAGTATTCTTAAAGATTCCAAAAGATTATAAAAAAGGTCATTTCTTTAACATTATTAAAAAGTATTCTTTAAAATTTCAGAATAATTGAGTATAAAAAAAATGTAAAATGTAAATTAAAATATAGAATATGTATTAAAGTTTGCGTAACATTTTACAAAGGTAGAAATATATATTGCAAAAAAATTGAATTAAATACAAGAGCTAAATATACTTAAAAAAAGCTGAAAAAAGCTAAAAATTGTTTTATTGCTCCCAGTCTATAGTTTTAAAACATTTTTTTTTAAAAATAGGGACTTCATATGTGTACAAATAAAAATAAATCTTTGATTTAAATTCAAGTAAATTGATAATTTCCTACATCATTTTTGTTCTGTTTAACACGCTTATAGTTTGCTAGTAAAAAAAAAGAAAAATAAATAATAAGAAATAAACAATTAATGAACAAAAAATCCAATAATCAATTTCTTCATTTTCCAAAATTGTCATGTTTCAAAAATATTTTCAAGCGATTATGAAAAGAGAAACAGAAAATTTCGCAAACTTTTCTTTCTAGCATGCAATTTTATCTTTTATTTTTAAATTCTATTATTAAACAGGGTTTCTACACATTTTTTTCCCAAAAATTCCATGAGTTTTCCATGATTTCCATGAATAAAATAGAAAAATTTCCATGATACTTTTTAATGCATTTTTTTTAATAAAAAAAAAGGAATTTTTCAATATTTTGCAAGAATTTAAATTACTTTTGAAATTATGAAGGTTTTTGAAAAATAATTTTCTATAGAATTTGAATTACTCAAAACTATTATTTTTAATTTTAAAACGATTTTTTAAAACTATTTTCAAGTGTTTTTAAATGTCTTGAAGTATTTTTAAATATTTTGAAGTATTTTTAAATATTCTGAAGGATTTTGAAGAAGTTTGAAGTATCATAATACATTTAAAATATTTTTAAAAATTGGTATTTCAAAATCTGCTTATATTTTATATAATATTTAAAATACTAATATTTTTAAATAGTTACTTTGAATTACTTTGAAGTATTTTAAGTTAACATAAAGAATTTTTAAGTATTTTAAATATTTTAAAGTAATTTTAAGTATATTTAAATATTTTTAAGTATTTTTAAGATTTTTTAAAAATATTTTAAAGTATTGTAAACGAGATTTTAATAATATTTTAAAGTATTGTAAACGAGATTTTAAAAATATTTTAAAGTACATATTATAAACGAGATTTTAAAAATATTTTGAAGTATTGGGAAGTATTTTTGGGAAAAAGTTTGAAATAATTTTAAGTATTTTTAAATATTTTGAAGTATTGGGAAGTACTTGCAAACATTTTAATGCAATTTGAAGTATTTTTGAGTAGTTTGAAGTAGTTTGATGTATTTTAAAGTAGTTTTAAGTGTTTTGGAATGTTTTTTACATTTTACATATTTTGAAGTATTTCAAAATAGTTTAAAACACTGGGGAGTATTTTGAAATATTTTTATGCCATTTTAAGTATTTTGAGATATTTTGAAGGATTTTGAAGTATTTTGAAGTATTTAGAAGTATTATGAAGCATTTTAATCATTTTAATCATTTTAATCATTTTAATGTATTTTGAATCATTGGGAAGTATTTGGAAATATTTTTAAGATATTTTAAGTATTTTGAAATATTTTGAATTAATTTGAAGTATTTTGAAGCAGTCTGAAGTATTTTAAATTAGTTTGAAGTATTTTAAAGTAATGTTAAGTACATATAAATAATTTTAAGTATTTCTTAAAGTTTTGAAACATTGGAAAGTATTTAGAAATATTTTAAAGTGCTTTTAAGTATCTTGGAATAATTTTTAAAGTAATTTGAAGTATTTTGAAATATTTTGAAGTAATTTGAAGTATTTTAAAGCTGTCTGAAGTATTTTAAATTAGTTTGAAGTATTTTAAAGTAATGAAGTAATGTTAAGTACATATAAATAATTTTAAGTATTTCTTAAAATTTTGAAATATTGGAAAGTATTTAGAAATATTTTTAAGTGCTTTTAAGTATTTTGGAATAATTGTTAAAGACATTTTAAGTATTTTGAAATATTTTGAAGTATTTTGAATTATTTTGTGTAAAAGAAAAGTACAAAATTTTGGTAATCTCACTAAATACCATAAAGTAAAGAAATTAAATAACAAAAATAAATTTCTATGATATGATTGAAAAATCCATGAGATTTTCATGATTCCATAAGGAATAATGAAATTCCATGAGAATTCCAGGTTTTCCAGAGTTGTAGAAACCCTGTTAAAAGACGCCAGTTTGCAAAATAATCGTTTTACTATTCACAATTACTATTTTTTACATTCTCATCAATAATGAAAACGTTAATTAATATTGAAAAGTATAGGATTTGTTTTATTACTTTTTCATAACTTTTCTCATAAATACCTGAACATCTGGGTTTCTTGTCACGATTTCCTGGAAATTCCTTGCACTTTCGATATTTTTGCTTCGCTTGCCTCTCGCTAAATTCAAGTTTATATTTCCCGCTTGTAATTTTCTTGCTTTTGTAATTCCCGTTTTCAGTCGTTTTCTCCTTTTCGACAATTCTGATCTTTTGCCTGGTTTATTAAGAACACCTCTTCTTTTCTGAAATCCCGAATTCCCAATGAAAGAGTCAGATTCCTTGCCAATCGATTTTTTACTTCGACACCTCAATCGCCTGTTTCTTGGTCCTCTGATTATTGGGCCGACATTCGCGTCAATCACGAGATTTGCAATCTCTCTCCTTTGCTTCTTACACCCAGACGTCTTTTTAATTTTCGAATTATCAGATATTTTCGTTCTCTTCACCGACTTTGAGTATCCAATCGTACCCCCTGGATCATCATTGAACTTTGGATTAGCACTAACAATTTGACCAGTATCATTGCAGCCTCTGTTTCTCTTTGATAATTTAGAATAATTCTTGCGATTTTCGTCGTTTCGGTTGTGCCTCAAAATGCGTTTCGAGATCATTTTGAAACTCGACGTTGTGTTCAGTCTATCACTCTGCACTTCACTTTCTTTATTCTCTTTTGACATTAGAGCATTGTATGCCTTTATCACCGATGATTCTTCAATTGACAAACCGATAACGTTCCCTATCAGCAATTTAGCCATTGGATTGCGCTTCTCTTTTACGACCAAGTTCAGAATTTTATCAGGCGTTAAAGCTTCGAGTGAATTTGACGAATCGGAACTCACTGAATTTGCTTTTGGCATTCTTTTCTCGGAACTATCTTTTTCTCTGTGAATTAATTCTTTTCGGGCAAAATTCTGCTGTGGGGGAAAAACCGCTTCGGCTTCTTTATTCAAGGGACAGCCGACGATTTGATAAATAGATTCGCGAGAAATTGGCGGAGTTCTTTGAACGACTTTTTCAAAGTCGTCGTTAATTTCGTCATTGTCCCTCTGATTGGCACTTTTCAAATTGCTTGAAAGATCAGTTTGGATCCCTTCCGGTTTTTCGTTTGGTTTATAAACTCTGCAGAATGTCAGTGGCGCTGATCTTTTAAGGTCCTGTTGAACATTGTGAAAGGAATCATACAAGTCGGTGCGAACGGAAATATTCGTGTTTTGTAGTTTCTGGATTTGTTTACACATGTAGGAATTTCGGTTTTCCGTGGATCGTAGAACAGGAGGGGTCGTTGAGGAAGCATTTGGCTTTTTGAAAACCTGTCGGGTGAGTATGGCAATTCCGTTCTGTGAAACGGATGGAGATTCTCGGAGTTTTTTGTTCATCTTTTCACAATTGTTCCTGTCAGTTTCGGAATTTGTGTGTCCGTTCAGTTTAGAAGAACGTTTACGAAGAGTGCAGGATAATCTCTTTGGCGAGGTCTTGAAACGTTCTGGACGAGGATTATCGGGTTTTGTGGACGAATTCAGCCAAGGCGGTGGCTCTTGGTTGAGAATTCGCAAAAGAGCGAACTTATGTTTCTTGGAATTTTCTGATTCGCCTATCCAATGTGCGATAACGGCGTAAAGACCATCGTATCGGTATCCTGTTTTTGGAGAGTAGGTATTCGAGAGACTGTAACTTCTTACCAAACGTAAAGGCACACAGCGTTGGAGGTTTAATAAAAGAGATTCGTTACTCGAATCCGATTCAGAGTATTCTCGACCAGAGATTGTTAAAATATTTCCTAAATCTACATCCTTGGAATCAGCTGATTGAGAAGTGCAAATAGATATCGCTCCCGATGGACCGTCGTGAATGTCTAAATTGAAAGGTTTATGAATTCCTTGTCTTGAACAGTCTACACGAATTCCCCACCAAGATCCTGATGGACATCCTGCAATAGGCCCGTAAACTCCTGCCGTCTAAAATAATTACAAGGAGTCCTAATTACAAAACCCTTAATATACTGTAATTACATTTACCATATTTATACAAATTGTTGATAACTTTATTTATACAAATTGTTAACTTTTTTTAAAACAAATTTTAAATCAATTTTAAAACAAATTTTAAACAAATCTTAAATCAATTTTAAAACAAATTTTAAACAAATCTTAAATCAATTTTAAAACAAATCTTAAATCAATTTTAAAACAAATTTTAAACAAATCTTAAATCAATTTTAAAACAAATTTTAAACACATTTAAAATACACGATTAAAGTTTACTGTCAGTTGTGTCATAACATTGAAATGATGCCCTTTTCGTTGTATTTTGAATGACAGATACACAGAGTAGGTTATAATGGTAAAAATTCCGTGAAATTGGTACGAAAAAACCAGAAAAGTAATTTACCTCGTGGGTATTTGAAAAAGCGGCAAATTTATCGTCATCTTTTGCACTCTTTGATAAAATATTTGCATTAATAATGTTAAAAAGTTCTTTAAGATCCTTTGGACTTCTGTCGTCTACCTGTAACAGTGACAGTTAAAGTCACACTTAACATTTTATGACACTTTAAAAATACTCGTGAATATAGAAACAGTATTGAAAATTAATATTAACCTTCTTCTGTGCCTTCAATTCACGTAAAATTGTTTCATTTTGTTCAATTGAATCTGAACAAATTTTTAACCCGACCTTCTTTCTCGCCATTTTATTTTACATTTATCAGGCCCATTGCGCACATCAACTGCGCAGACAAAGCGGGAAAATTCAAATTTAGTTCTTTTCGATTTTACAATTTTAATCTGACTTTAATTACGTATTTCTTGTTAATTAGCTTAAAAGTGACACGTACGAGTGTAGTATAGTATAGTATAGTACTTATTTTACTATCATTATTGCTTATTTTACCATTATTATTGCTTATTTTACAATTATTATTACTTATTTTACTATTATTATTACTATTATTTATGACGAACAGTTGTTTTTCAGCCTGCAAATAGGCATCCCGAAATTCTTTCGTGTATTTAAGTGATAAAAATACACGATATAACAAATAAAAACACGATATTAATACACAACATAAATAAATTTGGGTTTTTTAAATTAAATTAATGTACTATTTTCAATTATTTTTGCATAGAAAAGAATTATAAAATATAGATTGAATTATTTTCTTTCTCCGTAAAAAGTTTTTTTTGATAGTGCGATAGATTTAATTCTATTACTTCGTGGATTTAATAATTAAAAAATGCAAGTGACAGTGTCTTAGATCTGGGAAATTGATCTAAGACAATGCCGATTTTGTAATAGAACGTGTTAAAAAATTTTTTAAAAAAATTTTTAAAAAACATCTGTTTTTGACGCATGCTCAGTAAAGAAATGGCCTTTCAGCTGAGTGAATCACGTGCATATTTAGGGTTAGCCAATGACATTAAACAAAGCATTATAGACCATTGCTTGCAATTCTTTAAACAGAATTCAACAGAGTTGTATCAGTTGTTAATTAACTATCTTGGGAAGTGGACATTGGTTTCATTTTCTCTTCCTTAGTAAATTAGTTTTTATCTACTCACCAAAATCAAACTTTCAAGTTTTCATTCACATCTAACTCAGTTTCAAAACCCGGTAAGTGAATTAAATGTCAAAATGACAGATAAATAAAAGAATCTCTAAATTAAAGTTAGAACATTATTTAGCTTGAATTAGAATTAATTAATTGACTTGACGTCAAACGAATACAGACGACATAAGAAAGTTACTTTTAATAAAACTTACAATTGTTCTGTTTACCAAAAATTTAGGTTAAATAAGGTTAAATTTGTTTGGTCAATTATTATTTTTCTATTCGAAACGACTCTTCTAGATTTTTAAACGGTTTTTAATGCACGTTAGGTGTATTTTAATAAACGTGACAATTTTGGAATCACTTGATTTGGGTTCAAAAATTAACAATTTTTTTGGCATTAATCTCTTACGTAAGTCAATTTTTATTATGAGTTGAACTGTCGTCCTTGAAAATCAGAAATTCATTTTTAAATTCTGGCACGTCTTTGACAGTGAAATGCAATTTGTAATTGTAATTGTAATCCAGTAAATTAGTAGCTGTTTATCTTATCAAATTATACAAGAGCATTAATTTAAACAAATACAATAATTAATATCAATGTAAAGTAACAGGAGTTAGCAATTAATGTCAGTGTATAGTACATTAATCTTTTTTCTATTGTACTAAAAAAAGTTTTTTACGTACACTGGGAATTGGATTTTAAAAATATTTGAAATTTCAATTATTCAAAAATATTATTTCATAGGTTTCAGTTTTTCATTTTTTCGTTAATCTCATTAAAAAAATTAGATAAAAAATGTTTAGCTTTACGTAATTATTTCGAGTTTTATTTTTGGTAAATATTAATTAATGGAATTAAATTAAATAGAAACAATGCTTCCCTATGAGAAAGCAAAATTATTCCCTGACTTGTTAATAAGTGAAATTATTTACTTATTGAATTGTAACAATGAAAATGATTGATTTTTTTTTATTGAAAAGAAATGTTTTTTAAAAAGTGAGATATTTTGCGCTTATCCTCGTAAAATCTTGAACTTCACATTTATGGCAAACATCCTTTCTTCGGCTAAATTAACATTTTGTTAGTTTAATGATAAAATTGCAGCTGTTCAGTGAAAGACAAAATGATTGCTAAATCTTATCTTAGTTTTACATTACGTCCTACTTGTATTAAAACAATCAATAATTTATTTTAAAAAAAACATGTTTTTTGTCATTTTTATTTAATATTCTTCAATTACTTTCGGACAGATTGTCAAAATAAATAAAAATTACTCAAACTGCTTTTGGGGTAACTTTCTTATTTCTTTTATTTTGTTTTTAAAGTATAAAAACTAAATTTTTTGGTATTTTTTTTTTTTATAGAAATACGATAAAATTGGTAACAAAATAAAATATTAATAAACGATAGGTAATGACGAATAGATAATGACGAAAATAAAATATTAGTGTCAGTTATAAAAAACTTTTAAAAATTGAATTTAGTTTTGTGAATTATTAAAAAAAATATATAAAAGTACAAGAGAAACAAATTCTTTTTTGATAAACTGTTCTAAAGATGCAAAATTTTTAATAACTGGCATTTTTCAATGAAAATAAATAAGGTAAAATTATCGATTTACAAATTATACAAAATATACAAATAATATACAAATAATTAATTTGTATAAATAAAAGAAATTCGTTATAGCCTAAAATTCTAAAGTAATTACAAATTGCGATAATGCTAATTTAGAAAAATAACGTTACTGAAATAAAAGCGTATCAAAAATAAAAATTCCGCCTAAAAAGTGTCTTTTCAAAGTGAAATTTTTTAAGTGAATATAGTGGAAAAATGAATTTTGCGTGCAAGAAGTTATAGATTTTTTCGATTTTCTCTAAAAGAGATGAAAGATAAATCCAAAAAGAGTACTTTTATAAATCATTTATGAAAATTTTTTTACAATTTTTGAAATTCTTTGAGCGTAGATTTATGAAAAAAACGTATATTTTGCAACGAAGAAGAGTGACAAAATATCGAGAATTTCTTGCAAATTTGTAAGAACAGTAGGTTTTATTTTTTTAGAAATTACACTTATCTTGTATTCTTTTGCAAAGTTGGACTACCAGATCCCTTATCTCGTGTTATCTTGATTCTCAATCAGTATGGTTTTGTGACAAAATAAAATTGCTTTTAATTGTTTTCATTTAGTCTTAATGTATTGGAAAATATTCGTTAACTTATATTTAATGCTTGGGATTTTCAAAAATTATTAGGCGATTGTGATAATATAATTAGTAATATTAATCTATCTTTAAATAGAAATATTAGTTTCTGTTTATTCGTACCAAGTTCAATTTTTTCGTTACTGCGAAAAAAACATTGAAAAATGTTTATTGTATTTTTATTAGCTTGTTGTATTGTTTTTTTGTTGTTGTATTATTATTAGATTGCTGTATTTTTATTTGTTAGTTGCTTTGATTAGATTGTTGTATTTTTATTTTTTTGTTGTATTTTTATTTGTTTGTCGTATTTTTATTTGTTTGTCGTATTTTTATTTGTTTGTCCTATTTTTATTCTTCTCTTTTGTTATTTGTTTTATTTCAAAACACTAATTCTTCTTTAATTTACACTAATTCTTTATTACTAATTTTTATTTATTAGATCATTTATTTATCATTTATTATTTTGAAATTTAATGAAACTAATATTTCTATTTAAAGATATTACATCCAGTTAATAATAATAATAATTATTATTATGCTTATTGTGTATATTATTGTATTATTGTGTTTATTATTGTATAATAATAATTATTATGATTATTGTGTTTATTATTGCATTATTGTATTATTGTGTGTATTATTGTATAATAATAATTATTATTACTGTGTTTACTATTGTATAATAATAATAATAATTATCATTGATATATATTATATTCTTATTTATATTTTTATTTGAAAAATTGAAAAATGTATTATTATTATAAATACGAATTTATCACTCGGTTACTTTTTGACTTATAATTATTTATATTATCATTAGAATTCGGTGTTAAGCTATAATTTATCTTTTTCTTTTTAACAAGCAGTAAGTATTTAAAAAGTGAAAGAGAAGATGATTCAGCACATTGTGGAAGCAGATTATTCCAAACCAGATTTGTGTAATATTTCCGTAAAATAAACTCAAGTTATCTAAACTAAAATTAAGCACATACTTTAAAAATGTAGGGATTTATTATGACAATATACGTGCACGTTATTTAGTTCTATATATTCATGAGACAAAAGTACAAAAATTGCTTAATTAATTTTCATAAAAACATTAAATGGATCATCGAATCAAAAATCTAAATACTGGAACAAATCTTTCTCGATAAATAATATTTATTCCATTTATTTTGATTTATCTAAAATTCTGGATTTTATTTTATATTCGATTAATTTTGTATTCAATTAGTTTTTTGTTTAATCAATCTTGTATTTAATTATATTTGTATTTAATTATATTTGTATTTAATTAATTTTGTATTTAATTGTATTTATAAATAATTAATTTTGTACTGAATTAATTTTGTATTCAATTTATTAATTTGTATTCAATTAATTTTGTATTCAACTAAATTTGTATTCAATTAATTTTGTATTCAAGTAATTTTGTATTCAACTAAATTTGTATTCACTTCAATTTGTATTCCATTAATTTTATATTTAATTAAATTTGTATTCAAATTATTTTTAAATCAACTAAATTTGTATTCAATTAAATTTGTATTCAATTAATTTTGTATTTAATTAAATTTGTATTCTATTTATTTTGTATTCAAGTAATTTTGTATTCAACTAAATTTGTATTCAATTAAATTTGTATTCCATTATTTTTTATTTAATTAAATTTGTATTCAATTAAATTTGTATTCAATTAAATTCGTATTCAATTAATTTTGTCTTCAATTAATTTTGTATTCAATTAAATTTGTATTCGATTAATTTTGTATTCAAGTAATGTTGTATTTAATTAAATTTGTATTCAATTAATTTTGTATTCAAGTAATTTTGTATTCAACTAAATTTGCCTTTAATTAATTTTGTATTCAATTTAATTTGTATTCAATTAATTTTGTATTCAAGTAATTTTATATTCAACTAAATTTGCCTTTAATTAATTTTGTATTCAATTTAATTTGTATTCAATTAATTTTTATATTCAAGTAATTTTGTATTCAACTTTTGTCTTTAATTAATTTTGTATTCAATTAAATTTGTATTCAATTAATTTTGTATTCAAGTAATTTTGTATTCAACTAAATTTGTCTTCAATTAAATTTGTATTCAATTAATTTTGTATTCAAGTAATTTTGTATTCAACTAAATTTGTCTTTAATTAATTTTGTATTCAAATAAATTTGTATTCAATTAAATTTGTCTTTAATTAAATTTGTATTCAATTAATTTTCTATTTAATTAAATTCTAATCACTAACAAATTACTGTCTTTTAATCTTTATTTCTTCCTCATAGAGGAAGTACTTAAATTGTGTGTTCTGCAATGGGGAATATTAAATAATTAATTGCTACAATCAAACGAGATAAATTCTTAATTTCATTCATAAATCTATTTTCATGCAAAAGCATTGCTTCCTTTATTATTAGTGTGTGAGTTATAACACAAAGAAGTTCGTTCAAGTAGAAACTCCGAGTAGATAAAGAAAATTAAAAAAAGGAAAAAATAAAATTAAACTTCAGAAGTGTCAAAATATGTTGATTTAATAACAATAACAATAACATCTTTTTCAATTTCTTACAATTAATCATTTTTGTTTACGTCTTACACAACTTTTACAAATACATTTTTTGATAAAATGATCTTCTAAATATCCTAGAATGATCTTTAAAATATCTTTTTCTAAAATTATTTTCACAATATCTCTTATTAGTCCTTTAATGGCTAATTAGCCACGAACAAATTCTTTTTCAAGTAAAAAGAAATTGCTTTAATAAAACAATTTTTATGATATTGAAGTTTGCAACGTTTTTTTCCATCACGAAAAACTAAAATTTTTGTTCATTTAATCGTTATTTTAGAGATTTATTTCTAATTCTAGCGATCGTATTTATTTGCCAACTTTGTAAAAAAGACAGTGCAAAATAGAATCATTGAAAGTTGCGATTAAATATTTTAAAAATTCAAAATTAGCAAAAAATTGTTTTTTCATTTCTCGAAAACGAAAAAGAAAAAAAACGTTACCAACTTCAGGATCATCGATTTTTACCACATCGTTTTATAGAATGATTTTTTTTTATTTAATGTCAAATCGTACAAAATTTGTACAATTTATCGTTTTATAAAATTACAATATCGATTTATGAAACGTTTGTTCCTTTGCAAAAATAAAAAAGATCAAAACGAGCACGAAACACTTTAGCGTGAAAGCTTAGAATCCATTAATAATGATATGATAATCATTTATTAATTTTTCCTGACAGTAATTTATTATTAGTTGTGAAAATCATATAAAATAATGATGATAATAATGATGATAATAATAATGATTATAATAATGATAATAATAATGATTATAATAATGATAATAATAATGATGATAATAATAATAATAATAATAAAAATAATTATAATAATAATAATAATAATAATAATAATAATGTTCCCTCTCCAAAACTTATTTTGTAAATAAAAAATAAATAAAAATAATAATAATATTAATTATAATAGTCATTTAATGATCAATGAATCATATATTTTTCTGTAAATTAAGAATACAAAAGAGATAACTCTTATCATAATTTACCCGGTAATTCCGTTTTTCCAATCATAAACTAAAACTGTACTTCCCCAGAAATGCATATTTACCTGCTTAAAATTACATTATTTTACGAAATGTACCGATCAATTTCACAATAAACTAAATTAATCTCTTTCAAATTTTATCTATTGATCCAATTTTATAACTTGTTTTAAAACAAAAATGGTTTTTTTCAGTTCTTCTCTATGAAAGTGCATCAAGCGAACAATTCCAAAAGAGGTTGTTGGTGATTTTAAAAAACCATGGATGGAAAAGTATATTCTGAGAAGAAAAGAAATCCTAGGGAAAAAGCAAATCCTCTCAGTGCTCTCACTTTTTCGTAAGTTTACTTTTTTTTGATGAAAAAAAATTAAAAAATTTCCTTTTCGCAAATGAAAATGTAAATAAAAATGAAAATCTAATGTAATTTTCTGCCTCAGAATCTTTGACACAATCTCATAGTTTTATTTTTAAATTTTATTTTAAAATTTTATTTTCAAATCGTATTTTCAAATTTTATTTTCAAATTGTATTTTCAAATTTTATTTTCAAATTGTATTTTCAAATTTTATTTTCAAATCGTATTTTTAAATTTAATTTTCAAATTATATTTTAAAATAGTATTTTCGAATTGTATTTTCAAATTGTATTTTCGAATTGTATTTTCAAATTGTATTTTCAAATTGTATTTTCAAATTGTATTTTCAAATTGTATTTTCAAATTTAATTTTCAAACCGTATTTCAAAATTTTATTTTCAAATTTAATTTTCAAATTGTATTTTCGAATTGTATGTATTTTCAAATTGAATTTTCAAATTTTATTCTCAAATCGTGTTTTAAAATCTTATTTTCAAAATGTATTTTTAAATTGTATTTTCAAATTTCATTTTCAAATTTTATTTCACAAGTTTCGCGAATATTTGCCAATAAAAAGAAAAATAATACAATGAACTTTTTGTTCTTTAAACAAACATTCTGATTGTCATAAATTTATATTGTCTTGTTGAAAATTAGAAAAAAATTGTATTTATTTTATTTTTTATTTAATTATTCTAAAATCTTGTTGCATCTTTTTAGTTTACTAGAGTGCTCTTTTGTCTCTGAAATTTTTATTTATCTGGTAATGACCATGATTAAGCGAAAAATACTTCTTACAAAACGATGTACAGATTGTAGTGTTTGACAGTGTGCAAATTTCATCAAGTTAATTGTTCATTTTAGTCACCTTGTTGATTGAAAATTTTGCTTTCTAGTGAAGGAGAAATACCAATTAATCTGATAAAATAGAAAACACTTGATCTAACGCCACGGATGTTGTTAGAAATTAATTGAGTAATAGGTAGAGCGCTTTTCATTATGATGAAATCGGAGCTAGAACCTTGAAAATAAAGGAAATCAATAATCCGTTGTTTACGAATTTCGCAGTTTTTTTTTCTCCAAGTTTTTAATTTGTTGATTTTTTTAAATTCTTCTTTTCAAAACTTTTTCCTGTCATTTTTTTATATGGGATTTTCTCAAATCGTTTGTTCAATATTTGATGGAATATTTTTTTCTGTATATTTTGTAGTACTTTTTCAGTAACTTTTACAATACTTTCACAGAAAATTTTACAATACTTTTAAAGGAACTTTTACAATACTTTTAAAGGAACTTTTACAATCCTTTTACAGGAACTTTTACAATACTTTTACAAGAACTTTTACAATGCTTTTAAAGGAATTTTTACAATACTTTTACTGGAATTTTTACAACACTTTTATTAGAAACTTTTGCAATACTTTATGTTTTAAAAAGAATGACAAAAAGATGAGTCAGGTTTAGAAGTTTTTACTTTATAAGTAAATAATTTTACAAAATAAATAAATAATTCTTGAATAATGTTTTCTATCGAATTTTGTTTTTTTCACTTGTGATTTATATTTTTGTCTGGCTTTTATTATCTACGTACATTTTTCTAACGTTAAATTATTTCAGAAAAGAATTTTTACTGTTGTTTTATAGTTTTTTTTATTGTTTCTTTTATTGTTTTGTATTTTTATTGTTGCCTTAAAATATTTATACATTAATTTTCATTGTATAGCTTGGCACTTCACTGATATGGATTTTTAAATGTTTAAGCCACTTTGATATCGATTTAATTAAAATTGCATGAAATTTTGAAATTATTTAATTTGTTAAAAAAAATTCTTTGATTTATCAAGCAAGAAATTATTTAATTTAACTAAAAAAACTTTATTTAGTTTAACAAGAAAAAAATTATTTAATAAAGAAAACAATTATTTAATAAAGAAAAAAATTATTTAATTCGTTAAGAAAAGACAATATTTGATTAATAAAGAGAAAAATTATTTAATTCGTTAAGAAAAGACAGTATTTAATTAATAAAGAGAAAAATTATTTAATTCGTTAAGAAAAGACAGTATTTAATTAATAAAGAGAAAAATTATTTAATTCGTCAAGAAAAGACAGTATTTAATTAATAAAGAGAAAAATGATTTAATTCGTTAAGAAAAAACAGTATTTAATTCAGTGAGAACAAAATTTTATAATTTATTGAAAAACATTTTATAATTCATTGAAAAAACGTTTTATAATTCATTGAGAGAAAAGTTTTATAATTTATTGAAAAAAAACATTTTATAATTCATTGAGAGAAAATTTTTATAATTCATTGAAAAAACATTTTATAATTTATAGAAAAAAACATTTTGTAATTCATTGAGAAAAAAATTTTATAATTTATAGAAAAAAACATTTTGTAATTCATTGAGAAAAAAATTTTATATTTCATTGAGAAGAAAATTTTATATTTCATTGAGAAAAAAATTATTTAATTCATTAAAAAAAATACATGATTTTATAAATCGATTTTAAAAAATGTGAAACGTTCTAATATTGAATAGATCTATAAAAAATGTAATTTATTAATAAAAAAAGTTAATTAAAATAAGTTAATGTTTTAAGAAATAGAAACGTGACTTGCACTGTTGATGATTATTATGATAGTTTTTAGTAAATAATTAAAACGGAATTAATTATTTGTATTTCTTATTGAATAGAAAATATATTCAAATCAATTCATGGCTCGTAAATATTTTTTTTTAGATGCGGTGCAATTTTAAATAATTTAATTTAATAAGGCTTGCATAAGATTTACATTTTGTAACATAAAATAAATTGTTAAAAATCACTTACAAATTGCTTTATTTATTATCTTTTTATGTAAAGAGGCTTTGCAAAAAGAAAATTGTATTATTTTTCTAATCTTTAAGATAATAAAAATTCTGTAAAGTGCAATACTAAAAAAAATATAATTAAAAATATTTGAGCAGAGTTAACCTTCTGTCGAGGACAACAAATTAGAATTTTATTCTTCCTCAATGAGAGATGAACTTATCTTTTAGATAATAAGCTTCTTGAGAGTTGTTTAATTTTATTGATGCTACTTCTTATCAATTCAATTATTTTAACAATTATTCGTACAGAAATGATGAGTATAAAATATGAAAAAAAGTATAAAATGTAATAAAGTAAAAAGTATAAAATATAATAAAGTATAAATATATAAATATATAAATATATAAATATGTATAAAATATAAATATATATAAATATATATATAAATATATATATAAAAAATAAAATAAAATATATATATAAAATGTAAAATGTAATAAAGTAAGAAGTATAATAAAAGTATAAATAATAATGTAAATAAAGTATAAATAATAAAGTATAATAATAAAAAAAATTCCGACTCTGATGGTAAAAATATTTTTCTAACTATATAATAATTAAAATATTTAAAGACATAAAAATTTTTAATAGGAAATCTTAAAGGGTTATTGAAGAATTATTTCAAAGGATTAAATAGAGTAATTGCAAGCTCTGACTTTTATCTCACTTCCGTAAATTGACACTTTTAATAATCAAGATTTAATTTGGATGTTATCAGGTTAACATTGAAGATATTTTACCGACTTACATAATCAATAACAAGTTACTTGACGCACAGTAATTTTTTTTATAATTTTCCTTGACAAACTTTTGCTGAAATAATTCTTACAAAATTCCATTCAATTAAAGAAGCCTATAAAGTTAAATTAACGAGTGTTGTGACTCCTCATAATGAAAGTAGACTACCATTCAATTATTATTTCAATATTGCGTAACTATCCTAATATAGTAATTTTAACAACAATAATTATTATTATTATGATTTGTCATATTTTATTTTATTTTTTTGTTTTGTTCTTAATTTTGTTTTGCTTTTTTATTTTATTATTATTATTATTATTATTATTATTATTTTTTTTTT
>WNHD01002791.1:0-17620 GCA_011057455.1 Ganaspis sp. Gsp50 | reverse complement strand
ATAATATACTTTTTAGATGAAAATATGTTGATATAGACTATTTTTGGAAAATCGAAATTCGTCACCATGACAATGCTTCCCTATGAGGAAGCAAAAATGCCCTTTCGCGCACAGGCGCTAAATATAGAATTATAGAAATAAGTAACAAAATAAAAATACTGAAATTCGAATGAAAAACTGTGAACGGGTATACAAATTTAAAAAAATGCCTTTTCGCGCACAGGCTCTAATTGTAAAATTATGGAAATAAGTTACAAAATAAAAATACTAAAAATATACTAAAATTTGAATGAAGAACTAATTACACCAATGAAAGAAAAATAAAATTTGAATAAAAGATACTAGTCAAAGAAAGTTATTTTTCTAAGTCAAAAGAAATTCTTTTCTGTGTGAATAATATTAATAATAAATCAACAAACATAATGCGTTCTGTCTGTGTATATATGGAATAAAAAAAATAAAAATAATATGAAATAATTTAAAAAATTGCATTCTTAACCATTTTTTTGAATAAAAATAATAAAGAATAATTTAAAAAATTTTAATTTTAAAAAATTGTTTGAATAAAAATAATAAAGAATAGTTTAAAAAATTTTAATTTTAAAAAATTGTTTGAATAAAAATAATAAGGAATAATTTTAAAAATTTTAATTTAAAAAAATTGTTAGAATAAAAATAATGGGATCAATTATTTTGAGTCAAATTAATTTTGTCAATTACCACTCAAATTTATAAATCAGTTTAGTAATTGTAAATTACTCTTAAATTAGTTATCACTAAAAAAGTATTACGATTCAGAAAACAATTTGTGTTTATTTCTGTGTGGAGAAAGATAAAATAGGAAGAAAGAAGTGAAATTGAATGCGGAGAATTATTTTGATAGGGGCGTGATGTAATGAATGATATTAAGTAATAGCGAAGATGGAAATAAGTCGAAATAAAACTGTGATATAATTTAAAATGCATTAGTATGGCCCTATAACTCATTCCCTCACCTTGACGAAATTGGACCTTGACCCATTTAAAGCTAAAGTTTCCGCAGATAATTCGCCATTAAACACTTCCGTGGATCACGCTTATACTGTCAAATCAAGCCTATTTATTTTTATGCGTCCGTCAAACGGATACGCCTTATAAATTTATTCTTAAGGACATGATGGACTTGGAGATAAATATTTTTCTGTGTCAAGGGCTTATTGTCTCTATAATTCATTTTTTGATCCACTAAGTAAATAGTTTTAGAAACATTTGCCATCGTAAAAAGATGTGCTCCAAAATAATGCGGAACCGAACTGAAAACTGAAAACTGAAAACTGAAAACTGAAAATTGAAAACTAAACTAAACTAAACTAAACTAAACTATAAAGTAAAACCAAACTAAAACCAAACTAAAACTAAACTAAAACTAAACTAAAACTAAACTAAAACTAAACTAAAACTAAACTAAAACTAAACTAAAACTAAACTAAAACTAAACTAAAACTAAAACTAAAACTAAAACTAAAATAAAACTAAACTAAAACTAAACTATAGCTAAACCTAAACGAAAACTATGTTTATAGTTGAAACTAAAAGGAAATGTTAAAACAAAACAACTACAATTGAAAATGAGTTTAAAACAAATAAGTACTCAAAAATAAACAAATGAATTTTTAACCACCATCAACAAGATGGATAAACGTCTTTCCCTTGGTATCAATGCAAGCATTATTCTCATTTTAATCATCTTCTGTGTACTTTTATCTCTTCCGTTAAAGTATCTCTTCAACACCAATTATAAAGCCGTTGAAGTAACAAACAACTCCTTGGAAGAAGAAAAGAAAATCGAAGTTCCTGAAGTGAAAGATTTCAAAAAATTGAACATTTGTCCATTCAACTACGAGTTCTGGATGAAATCACTGTTTATTACAAATTACGATGAAAATTGTACGAGAAAGGAAGCAGTTGAGGAGAAAGCATCAAATGAAGAAGGGCAAGAAAAGCAAGATGAAGCAGAAGAAGAAAAGAAGCTTAATTTTGTAAATACTGGTGAAAGTGAAATTCCCTCTTCTGTAACTGGAACAACGTCCAAGAAAAAGGAAGCAAAGGATGCACAGAAAAATAAATCAATTCCGGTAGCAGTACACATTTTAGCAACAATGCTTGTCGTTTCTGTCATCGTGGCTTTGGTCGAAGTAGTGAGGATTCGCTTCGCCAGGGACAAGGTACACCTGCGCTCAGATCAGCAAAGAGTCAAATTATCCCTATCCCTTAATTCAAAATAATGTGACTGGGATTAATCAGTCTCTCTGAAAATTAAGGACTTGTCCACCCCCGGCAGCATCGCTTCCAGGAGAGGATCAATCATCAATTTTGTGGCACAGAAAAAGGAAATGCTCAAGAGTCAACGCTCCCTCGATCTTCAAGCTATGCACAGATCAACACGACTCCTTGGTAAATTCAATTTTAAACTATTTCTTTATTCCTACAAAAATATTTAATTCTTGATTTTATGAGTAGATTTTCCTACTCATCTGAATCAACTTTATAAGAATGCCCTGGTTCAAATCAGCACTTTGCGGAATCATCAGTGAATTTAATACATTTTAATTAAACAATAAGAACTTCAAACAATAAGAACATTAAAGGTTAAGTTTGAATTTGCTGCTTTCAAGTTAGGGTTTCAAAAAGTAGAATTCAGTATAAATAACGATTTAGGGAAAACGTGTAGAAGTGAAAAATATTTATATACTAACATCGAGAAGAAATAATTACTACGTAAGTGGATGGATAAAAGGATTACTAGTTTTGTTTGGTTAAATTTACTGTCATTGCGGTTAACTTTTGTAGTGCCTTGGTTAAGATAGCAACGAATCACTGCAAAAACAAGTGTCTCATTTTAAGACGTTCTGTCCCCATATTTGAACTACTTTTTTTTGCAGTCCAAATAATTGATTTTACCAGTTTTTTTAGTTAATTTTACCAGTTTCTTCAGTTAATTTTACCAGTTTCTTTAGTTAATTTTACCAGTTTCTTCAGTTAATTTTACTAAATGTACATAGTAATCGCATTCATTTTTCTCAGTGAAAATACCAAAGTTTAAAAAAGACTATGTCTACAAGATATTTTGTTATTTTTGTTAATCAAAAATGATATTGATTGTAAATGTTTATTAAACGTTAATATACATATATATTTTTTGTGAAGTTTAGTACTCTTTATTAGTATTTTCTATGAAGTTTAGTATTTTTCTGAAGTTACGTATTTTTTCTGAAGTTACGTATTTTTTCTGAAGTTACGTATTTTTTCCAAAGTTACGTATTTTTTCTGGGGTTTAGTATTTTTTCTGAAGTTAAGTATTGTTTGTATAAACATTTATCATTTTTGTACGTTTTACCTAAATAGTTACATATTTATTCAAATGTGAACTCTGCTCATCGAAACTTAGTATATGTAAAATTTGGTTTAGTTCTTTCTTTTCGTTTTCTTCGATTCACACCCAGATAAAAGATTTATTTGAATTCAATATAATTTATTTGAAAATTTGGCAGAAATAAAATTTGTATTTGAATCAAATACATTTTTATTAGAACCAAATAAAATTTATTTGGAACAAATAAATAATTTAGTTGGTTCTGAGATAAATATACCATTTCTCTGGGTGGCAGTAGCAAAAGCAGCTGATTTGAATCAGTGGCAAATTTACCACTGATAAATTTTGTCTAATCAGCGAATTTAGATATACAGAGTACAAATCATTTATTGATCATTTTTAGAAATATTTTGAACAAAAATTAGTTGTTTTTTTTAAATATATTTAGAAACGATATCCTAAATATATGTAGAATATATTTAGTATATTCTATTTATATCTATTTATATATCTATTTATATCTATTTAGTATATTTAGTATAAATATTTAATTTATATAATATATTTATATTCACTATAGAATAAATTCTAAATCATAAATAATAGACAATTAAGTCGTAGATGCTTTAATATTAATAAATAAATACCTATAATTTAAATCCATTAGTGACGTTTCTTTTGTGTTTCAAAGAAACGTTTACTATAGTTTTTTTCAATTTTTCAAAAGTTTGAAAGTTCGGGTAAATGAAAAAAATGAATTTTCAGCTTAATGTCAATTAATGAACATTGAATGCCTCTAGGAATGAAATCAGTGTCATTGCAGGCGCGAAGAGGTCATGTGCCCCGTGGGCCGCGCGCCTAGGAATTATTAAAACGTAATGATTTCAACTGAACTGTAAAATCCTTTTTAATAAATTGTTATTTCCTTTACAGAAATCATGTGTTTTTCTCAGGATTATACAGCACAATCTCCTTAAGTGGTTGTCACCTCTAATATAAAGATATTTTATGAATATAATTTATTTCACATCTCCCGACATTTATATATGTATGTCAACTTATAATATTGTATATATAACAAACAACTCTAAATAGGGAACTTTCAACTTTCGTTTGATATCTACACACTATACAATTACATATATGTATATATACAATTATATATAAACAATACAATACCTTCATTTCCTTAATGTTTTAAAACATTACTATTTTACTTTTCTTTACGCTGATTATTCTCATCTTTTAAAATAATTTGATAACGGGTGTATTATATATGAACGTTTTAACAAACTTGATCATCTTTCCTTCTCAATATACATTTTTTTTCCTATATAAAGTTATAAATGTCTTCACGTAGTGCTCCCTAATTGTTTCACCTTATCAATCAACATTGACTGTCTGCTTTAGAAAAAAAAATATTAGAAAAGATAAATATTTTTTAGGTAAAGCATCTCTTCTTCGTCGTTCGTCTTTTCCAATCCAAAATATCACAAAAATTATTCAAACCGGAAGTGGATCTGCGGTGAATCGACGGTTGTCAAATTGTCCGTCCGTCGAAGCAGAAAATATAAGTGTCCTCATCACGGGTCTTCATCATCGTCCTCACTTGATAAGACGTCATTGAGGTAGTTGAAAATTTTGTTCTTTATTTAATTTCTATCTTCTTACAAGTTCGGATTCAAGATCCGAATAATAAAATCTACCAGTATATAATAAAAATATTGTATATTATATCAAACTAAAATTGGAAATTGAACTGAACTGGAATCCTAATGCAAATTAATAATTTAAAGGCTCATATTTGAAGATTGAACCCGTTGTTTTATTATTAATATTTACACATGCACATTTTTATTTGAAATTGTTCAAAAGGTTAAAATATTAATTTTCTGTTATTAGCAGATGGTTCCAGAAACTTGAAATCATAAATTCAAATACTGCTACATCGAAATGGAAATCAAAAATGGTAAATCATTTATCATTTAAAGGTATATATAATATAAATATATAATAATTATTGTTTTTTCATTTCCTTTTTAGAGATAGATAACTTTCTCTGGACAACGACCAAACCGTGTTCTTTACACTCTTCACAAAAGGAATTGTAGGACAAATAATATTTCGAAATAATGTAAATCAAAAGATGCTCAAACTATTTTAATCACTTCTGACATAGATTTTTAATTAGTTAAATTAATTACTTCATCCTTCATTAAAGAAAAGGATCTAGTGTAATATAATGTGTGGATTGCCCCCAAAGTACAAATATTAAATGCGAGAAAATTATGTTTACTAAAAGAATTATTTGACTCAATTAAACATAATTACTTTATTATCCATTAAATACGATTATTCATTATAAATACGATTATCCAATAAATATTATTCAAATTCGCGCGAGCATTCAAATATCAAAATAATTGTTTCCAATAAGTTTTTTTCAATTCAAGTGATATTTATAACAATTAAATTAAAAAATGCTTCCTATGCAACAAATTATGATATTTTATCAAATTTTCTGGCCTGTTTTGTTTAAAACAGAACAAACATGTTCCTTGATAACTTTTTGTTTAAACCTGTTTTTTATTCTCTCTGAAAATTTTTGTTTAGTCTACTTGCAGAGTTTATCGAATAATTTATATTTATCGAAAATATAATCTATATTATACTATAAATGTGAGAAAATGTGTATATTACTATATCAATCTCGAAATAAAAATGTAAATTTTATTTTATATACTTATTTTAAGGTACTGAATCATAAATAATTAAGTAAAGATAATGGTCTCACTTTCCTGTCAGACCGATGTTTATTTATACTTCCAGAAAGCTCACAAGCAGTGAAAAATGCTAATAATATATGAAAAGACTGTTAAAACTTTGATATTGAAAATATGCAAATTTATGACACGGGTTTTTTCCAAATTCAAATTTTAGAAAAATATCAAAATGTTTTAGGACTTCAAAACTTTTTTCATAACTGCATAGAAATATAGAAAAATATACTTGTAGAATCTTAATAAACATTCTTGCGAACACAAAAATTACAAAGACTTTATGAAATTCAAAATTGCATTTATTTATTGTATTAATATATTTAGCTATATTTTTTCTCAGCGTTATACTTTGTAATTGTAATTGTCATTAAAAATACTCTCACACAAGAAAGAATTGTGTAAATCTATATCGATGTTTTAATTTTTAATTCAATCTGTACTTCCTGTGAATATCTGTACATAAAATAAATGTAATATTTATGTGGATTTGATTTACTTAAATTATTTATATTCCCTAAGTTTTTCGTTGCAATTCTTATATTCTTCATTTCTTCATTTTGCCAAGTTTTATTGTTTCTACATAAGAACTATAATAATAACTATTTTTTTATAATAACTATTTTTTTTAATAATAACTATTTTTTAATAATAACTATTTTTTCTT
Organism: Ganaspis sp. Gsp50; assembly: GCA_011057455.1. NCBI lineage: Eukaryota > Metazoa > Arthropoda > Insecta > Hymenoptera > Figitidae > Ganaspis > Ganaspis sp. Gsp50. Next base: position 10,824 of record WNHD01002791.1, on the reverse strand, counting down.
TATTGAAGTGTAAAAAATTTAACAATTTTTTTCTTTACATTACAAATTATGCTAAATAATAAATTATGCTAAATAATAAACTCAGAAGATATGGAAAATAATAATAAAGTTCATTAAATTAAATTGAAACTGCACGAAAATAAGCATATATACAAACAGTTTTGCTCGTTTAAAAGTATAATTATTGAACTTTCAAGTTTAATTCTTACTAAAAATCACTTGAAACGCGTTTGTGTAGCTCGAGGTGTAGCTAAAAATGGCTTTTGTTGTAAAAAATTGATTCTAATACGTTTAAAAATGACATACTTATATATGTATAAAGGAAATTTTATTTAGAGCATTTTTTATAAAATAGTTAAATATGAACATAAAAACTTTCTCTTGAGGAAGCAACATAATAACTTGGTCATCAAACAGATTCCATAAAATCTTTTTTTGTGATCAATAGTACAATTAACATTTCGTAATATACTAATTAAATAAAAAGAAACGTTCAATTTAAATTTTCAAATTCAAAACTTGGCGCGTTTTCTTCTACTTCGTTTAACGTCCAGTGCAAGCGCTAGTGTCGCGGCTTCATTTTCTTGTCCTTGAAACGTATTATAAATGAAACTCTAAATTATGAATTAAATTAACATTATCAAGTATGTTTCGGTAAAGTTCGGTAATCGTAATTGAAGTAGTAATATTTCCATCATTAATTTGTGTGTACGTGACCATCAGATTATTAATTAAAACATATTTTTCATTGGAAGTATCTCGCGCTTGTTGCATAGTTTCCAAGGTGATTGATGCTATGAAAATTCGCACAATTACAATCCCTTTATAATTAACGGCCGATTAATGTGACACAAAAATCAAGAACAAGAATAAAATGGACTTTTCAGTCTTGGGCCACTACGATCCTTCATTAGACGCCACGGCTACAGTTGTTGCTAACCAGGAATTATTGTGTACGTTTTGTGATTGTTTTGATAATGCATTGTTCATAAATTATTGACAACTAAATTAATTTCTTTTTGCTCACAACAATTGTATATATTTCAAATATACTCTTATATATTGTAGTATAAGTTATCTTTAAAGAAATTAAATATTGTGACCTTTATGTAAATTATGTCTAATTATAATGTTTTGATAATCAAGATCTTTTTCATTGATTTTGAATTAAAATTTTCTTGGTTTTCAGTTATCGTATTTTTAATGTAATGAACATTAGTATTTGCCCTTGGTGTGAATATTATTACTAGTATTATTTTCTTTTAATACTTGTCATTTATGACAATAGGGCATGACACAAGTTATGAATTACCTGGAGATGGATTTGTGCCCACAACAGAGCAATTTGGGGAAGAATTTTCTGGAGCAGAATATCACGAAACACGTACATTTCTGGCAGATGGAGGAGATAGATTTGGAGTATCAACCGTTTCATTTGATACAATGGAAGAGTTATTATGGATGGGAAACCAAGGGGTACTTTTGCTTTATTTACTCTTGGAATTTTAACCTTTAACTATAGATTCTTTAATAAGAAGTGTGTTTCAGGGTCACGTAACGTCTTACTATGGCTCAAGTTTACAAAAATACACCTCTTTTCAAGTACATGCAACTCAAGAAATTCGTCAAATTCATCCTGTTGATGATGGAATTTTAGTACTGACTCAAAGTATGTTGCGTTTCCAGCTGCGACGTGGTATTCCAATATTTACGCATACGTATGTATGACCTGAATTATTAATAATAAATCGTTTCTGTAGATAAAGTATTGAAGGCCAAATAAAATAAAACAAAGTTTTGAGTAAAATACATATTGAATAAAATAAAGTATATAGTAGAAGTAAGTTCATAATGAATAGAAATTCACATTCTTTAATATTAAGGCTTTCATTTAATATTAATCCTTTAATTTTCATAATTGTAGATCTGCAAATTTAATTGATATGCAATGTATGCTCCAAATTTCTCCGACAAGATTATTGATGGGTGGTCATCAAGACAAACTTATTGATTTTAATCTCACCAGAGGCAAAGAGACTGGATTAGTAAGTTTGTTCAATCAATAAAAACCTAAGATTATTTTCCCAATTAATAAAGCTTTTCCATAGATTTTCTATTCTATGTGTACTTAAAAAATAATCATAGATTTTAAAAAATAATCATAGATTTTAAAAAATAATCACAGATATTCAACTTGTGAGATAATTGTATTTAATTCTTGTAGGTTCATGTAGGAGAAAATGGTTGTGCAATATTGAGACAACACAACAGACTTATATGCGCGGGTAATCCTGCTGGTAGGATCGATTTAAGAGACCCGAATACGTTGTCAATAGAGCACACGCTAGATACTCATAGTGGTTCTTTAAGTGATTTTGATGTACAAGGGAATTACCTCGTGACTTGTGGGTTTAGCAACAGGTGAGAAAAGGCATAACTTTTTTTCTTCGTGATTTCAATTGTGTCATTTATTATTGTAGATAAATCAGGAGCATGCACAAGAAATATTCAATTTCTCTCAAGAACTTTTCATTAATCAAAAATATGAATTTAGTCGTCAGGGAATGTCAGTTGACCGATTCTTGATGGCTTATGACTTAAGACAAATGAGGGCACTGAGTCCAGTCACGACTATGGTTTTTCCATTCTTACTGAAGTTCCTACCCAGCTATTCCAGTCGCATTGCCGTCGTCTCTCCTCTCGGACAAATGCAGCTTCTTGATACTATTTATGCAAATGTGCAGCCTTCGATGACTTGTTTATATCAGGTACAGATTGAAAGAATTATTTGTTTGATTTGCCTTCCCACATCGAAGAAAAAAGTTTTATTATTGAAAGAATTATATTTTTAATTCATCAAGACATAAGACTTACTTTGTTTTTATCTTTACTGTTTTGAACAAGATTTATATTTTCTGGATGAATAGAAAACATTTTCTATACGTAAAATAATTAAAAGAGTTATTTATGTTGTATTTTTGTTTTAACGTATTTTCTGATTCATAGAATTAATGTAAAATATGTTTTATTTTATTTATTTCATTTGTTTTATTTATTTTATTTATTTATTTTATTTATTATATTTATTTTATTTATTATATTTATTTTATTTATTATATTTATTAATTGAAGACAGTCTATAGTTAATTTGTATTCAATTATATCTTCTGATTGGTTATTTTCAGGTAGCAACAGGTGGTGCTATGATTTTATCTTTTGATGTGTCACCCACATCACAATGCCTTTCTTTTGGAGATGCAGCAGGTTCTATACATCTCATGGCAACAAATAATCCAGAGCCTCAATTTAATACCTTCTCAAGGTCAATATTGTTATTTATATTATTGTTTATTTGTCTTATTTTCTTACACAAGAATATCTAAAATTTCGAATTAAAACTTTTCTTGGGTTCTTTGAATTGAACTCCAACTTTTACTTTATTTTTTAGGCCTACCGAATTTGCAGATCCAGTGGAAACACTGCAGCCTATTTCATTTGATGATAATGAAACTCCTCTTAGTTCAATTCCAATGGTATATAATGGTCAGGCTCTTTTTAGCGATTGGCCACAAGAATTCATAAAAAAGGTGTACAGGTAATTGAAATTAAATTTGTTCAGCTGCATTTAGATAAATATTGTCGAACTTGTTTGTTTGTACTTTGTATCAGAATTTGAAGAGTTTGTTTTTGGCCTTAATGAATGGTAAATCTAACTTGAATTAATTTTTGTTTTGCAGAAAATCGCCGCAGATTGATTCTGAAATTCTAAAGTCAATGAAGATGCAAGGTACCATAGGGTATGCACCAAACCCTCAGGCTTTTCGCAGAAATCAAGTGAGGAAACAATATTCTCCCACTCTACTACAATACTCTCCACCCCATTTTAAGCATTAATTAAAGCAGCAACATTTAATATTTAAAAAATTATGTTTCAATCTGAAATTGAAGATAAAGTGTTATGAGTTATAAACTCTCCCATATTAAGTATTATTGTCATTGCGGATTCTTTCTTTATTGTAAAGAAACTCCGGTGATAAAACTTGTTGCTTAGTGATAATTTAAAATAGACTTTAGCAAGTAGCCGTTTTTTCGCATTAAGTGATGTCTTTCTCAAGACCTTAAAGTCAAGATTGAATGATTCATTATTTTTGTTTCATTAACTGTAAACCAAATATTTGTGATTACAAATTTTGTGATTTTGCGATTATGAAAGGGGAAATATTATATAATATTAAAAATAATGCCATTTCTAAAATACAAATGAGAATACGAAGATTAAGAAGACTGATGTAATATATCGTAATAATTATACAAATGAACGTGATATTATATTTTTATAAGATTTTTGCTTTTCTTTAACTTTTCAGTTTAAAAAAGCTTTAAACCAAAACTCTATATATTAAAAATTATATTCTTCTAATCAATTTAAAAATGTATCTTTAGGAAATGTTCTATAATTAATATCTACAGATGCTAAAAAAGATTATGAAACCAAATTTTAAAGATATCTATTATTTTAGAGTTAATTTTAATTTAAAATTTCTTTTGAAGTTCTTGTAATAAATTTTCATTTTCAAGACGTTAAATATTTTCATAAAAGAGTTGCATAATACTAAAAGATTTTGTATCGAAATGGTTTGAATTTACGTTTACATTTTCATTTTCGCGATTCTTGTTAGCATGGACGCCTTAACATGTAGGATATTGCTAAAATGTATAAACAAAGTGTATACAGATTAAATAAAGGTTATATGAGATTGTCAAAATTAATTTAGCTCTTTTTGCTTCATCTGAATTCCCAGGTACTGTGATTAGGTATTATTTATTTTGCAGAAGATTAAATCTCAAGAGTAGTCGACAGTACACGGAAGTGATCGTTTTATTATTTTTCCGTTTGTTAAAATTATAAATGACTATTACAATCGTATAAAAATAAATAATACCTTTTTTACAGATTCCATACAATTTGGAAAAGAGACGAGGGGTAGTCACAAAATTATTCGGCGCCGATTCACGAACTAAAACGGAAGACGGAACCTTTGTGGCTATACCAAAACGTTATCGTAAAACAGAAGTGAAATATTCACGACCTGGTTATGATGAATTTGATTTTGAGCAATACAACCGCACCAACTTTAGTGGTTTGGAAGCTACTCTTCCAAATAGTTATTGTAATCCTATGCTTCAAGTAAGTTCGCTTTTGAAATAAGATACTAATTTAACTTGCAAAATATAAGTTTAATAAATACAAGCTTTAAAGTAATAAAACATTATTATTAATTATTATTATTATTGTCGTTATTATTATTGTTATTATTATTATTATTATTATTATTATTATTACTATTATTATTATTATTATTTAAACAATTTGAAACATTAGTATAATTAGTTTACAAATTTAAATTAATTGCAGATGCTTTATTATTGTGAACCTGTAAGGATGGCTTTGCTCTCGCATTTATGTCAAAAAGAATTCTGTCTTTCTTGTGAAATGGGTTTCCTTTTTCATATGTTGGATACATCAAAGGGAGTTCCTTGTCAAGCTGCGAACTTTTTACGAGCTTTTAGAACAGTTCCAGAAGCCTCGGCTTTGAGTTTAATACTCAATGATCTACATCCTGAGGCTAAAAGAAAGATCAGCTTGATAAGATTAATTCAAGTAATTCGATTTTTTTAGCATTCTTGTGTTTCAACTTTTAATTTACAATATAACAACTTTTTTAATTTATATAATATTTACATACATATCACAATTACATATTTTATTTGGCTCACAATTTTTATGTTCATTTTTACGAATATTGTAGAGTTGGAACAGATTTATTTTACACCAAATGCACTATGAGATCTTGGAAACGAAGAAACGCCGACAGGAAGAAGAAGGATCTATGAGAATAAAAATGGGACCAAAGAATCCTACGTTTGTATATAACGAAAATGATTTTCCTAGTATTTTAGAAGACCTGGGTTCTCGATACAGAAATGATGAGGATGACAGAAGAAGGAGACGGAAACAGGGTGAAGATGGTAAATATATGTGGATCACATCGAAAGGTAAACACAATTCATGTGTAACCTTGCATTGGTCACTACCTTGTGTTTATTTTTCAATTTTCTTTCCAATTATAACATTTTACTTTTGTAGCAGCTGTAATATATTTTTTAAAATAGAGTACAATAGAATAGAATAAATTGTCGACTGTGCTTGACAATATTTTTTTTATGTATATAATTAGGACATGTTGCTGACGTTTTTAATAATATTCTTATTTAAAAAAATTATCTAATCGCACGGCTAGTGTAGATGTTTTCTGAAGAGCTTTGCTTTGTTTTAAAAACTTCTAGTGCGTGTTGACGTATTAACTTGTACCCATTTTGTATTCATATTTATGATTATAATCATTTTGTATGTAATTACCAATTTCCAAATTAGCAATTCTGTAAATCAGTTTTTCTTCATATGTAGTATATTCTTTATTTTATGTAATTACCCCACTTTTAGAATTTATATACTATTTATATATATTTATTTATATACTATGTATATATATTTATTTATATACTATGTATATATATTTATTTATATACTTTGTATATATATTTATAAATATATTTATATGTATACTTATATAAGTACCTATATTTATATGTATACTTATATAAGTACCTATATTTATATGTATACTTATATAAGTATATTTATATATTTCCATTTATATATTTTCATGTCTTATAAAAAAGAAGAGATATAAATAAATTTCTAGATAAAGAAGCCTCCTATTTCTACAAAATTCTTAGTAAATTTTAAAAGGAAAATGGAAAGCTTCAAGATTTTAAATGACTTTCAAATTTAATGATTTTCCAGTAATATAAATTTTAATTGTATGTATAAATTGTTTTATTTATATTCATATATAAATTCATATATTTGCTGCTTTAGAAAAATTAGATGACTGCGAGAAAAAGACTATCGATGAAAATGAAATTCGGGAAGAGGAGTCAGAAATCAGTCGAGTTTTTGGTTCAGAACAAATTCATATTCACCGTTGTCTAAAATGTGGACAAGAAGCTTCAAAACATTCCATTATGTTGCTGTGCAATTTAACATATCCGGAGATGTCAAGTCCTAGTAAGATTTTTAAAATTTAGTTTCAATTTCATATTCATCATGAAAACTAATATTTTTCTCTACAAAGATCTTTTAAACTAATTATTATTATTTTATTATCATAAACAAAATGCAATTACTGAATACCTTCTTGAACATATTTTTATTTTTCTCTCGTAATAGCGGAAGAAATTCCATTTGCCAACGTACTTGCACGTAGTTTAAAACTTGAAAAAGTTACTCCGGCGTGGTGTGACAGCTGTCAAAAATTCACTCCCACTTTACAGTTACGACAATTAAGCAAACTGCCTCAAGTCTTAGTTCTCAACTGTGGCTTGGATACACAACAAGTATGTATTCGTAAATTACATTAAATTAAATTATATATTACAAATTAAATTCGTAATTACAATTGTTAAACCTTATTTTATAATTATTTCTAGGACAAAGATTTTTGGCAAAAGCAAATGGATATTGTAGTGCAGAAAGTGCTGAATGGAGTTGAAGGAGTTAGTCCTGCTTCAAGTCCTATTCCGACAGCTGTAAAACCATGTCGGTATGGTATAAATTGTTCCCGTGCTGGTTGCCGATTTAGACACGTTGGTCGTCCGTCCGGTAAAAATCAGTCTTTTAAAACAAATTTTTGTATTTTTTTGTATTTTTTTTGTATTTTCTTAATAAATAATTATGTATTAATATATTAATACATTTTTATATATAATTAATTTGTAAATATAATCTGTTTTGTATTTATAAATAAAATATATGTTATGGATTTATAAACAATTTATATTATACTATTAAATATACTTATTTAAACTATACTTATTTATTATACTTATTTATCATACTTATTTAAACTATACTTATTTATTATACTTATTTATCATACTTATTTAAATTATTACTTATAAATGCTATTTAATTTAACAGAAACATCTTCACCATTAACATCTACTCCTGGACCATCTTCAAACACTCGTTCATCCGCTCAACCAAGCCATCTTTATTGTACACATTCCTGGATACCACAAAACTTAGAAATAACTATAGATGAAAATAGAACTTTATCCGTAACAAAAATAGATAATTCAACACAAAACAGTAGTACTACAAAACAAGAACAAAAGCCTAAAATATCTGTAGATAATAATGAAAGTTGTGAAACTCTTCAATCAGGAAACGAAAATAAAGACGAAGACAATACCGATTGTACTAAAGTCCAAAAAGTGCAGTATACTTTGAGCTCTGTGATTTGTCACATTGATGATAAAAGCAATGAAGATCGACGAAATCTTGTTGCACTAATTCGTGTTGGAGAAAACTATCATGAAAGGTCAAGTGGCAGTTCTACCTTTCAGTGGTACATTTTCAACGATTTTTGGTAAGAATGCAAAAATTTACAATTCAATGTTTAACAAATGTAAGACAAAAATTAGGCAAATATAAATATAAAGTAAGACAAAAGTTAGGTAAATAAAAATAAACTTTGTAACTTAATGTTTACAGTATATCAGCCGTCTCTCCCCAAGAAGCAGTATGGTTCAATCTTGACTGGAAAATACCTTGTGTCCTTCAATATACTGCCAAAACATCGAACGAATCTTCTCCCTTTGTAAGTCCGCTTTGTAAATGGAATTTTGATGTTTTCGGGGAAGACAAATGTATTGCCCGCAGTGGAGAAAGAAAAGGAATCACTTTCACGCCTCTTTCTGCTGATGAAACTCCCAAGAAAGGTAATAAACATTTAATTTAATAGTATTCAATATTATTCATAAATTATTTATCAATAATGTTCAATAATATATTAATATTCATGTATTCATATTTTATGGCATTTTTATAATTTTGTTTAATTTATTAGGCGACTTGGTGGGAATCGATGCAGAATTCGTTACTCTAAATCAAGAAGAAGCCGAATTACGTAGTGATGGTAAAATGTCAACTATAAAGCCAAGCCACATGTCAGTAGCCCGAGTTACGTGCATTCGAGGGTAAATAAATTCTATTATTTATAAAATTATTCACTTAACGTTACAATTACGAAAAAAGAACTGTATTTTTTAATTAAATATTTTGAAATTTTTCTAGTCAAGGGCCACTCGAAGGCACTCCATTTATAGATGATTACATAAGTACACAAGAACAAGTAGTAGATTATTTAACAAAGTTCAGTGGCATCCAACCTGGTGATTTGGATGCAAATTTTAGCAGCAAACACCTTACTACACTAAAGTCGACTTATCAAAAGTTGAGGTTTCTTGTTGATAATGGCATTATATTCGTTGGACATGGACTTAAAAATGATTTTCGGTAATTATAAAATATATTTTACAACTATAAAATATATATAAAATATATATAAATATATATAAAACTATATATAAACTTTACCAATACTAATAAACCAATAAATGAAATATTTTCAAGGTAATTTTTCTATGATACTAGCCTAAACGTAATAAATACTCAATTTTTAGAGTAATCAATTTGGTAGTTCCACCTGAGCAAGTTGTGGATACTGTTCTATTGTTTCATTTGCCACACCACAGAATGGTATCTCTTCGATTTTTGACTTGGCACTTCTTGCGTAAGAAAATACAATCTGAAACACACGATTCGGCAGAAGACGCACGAGCAGCACTTGAACTTTATCATAAGTACAAACAACTCCAAAGCCAAGGGAAATTGCCGCAGTCACTCAAAGAACTTTATAGTACTGGTACACAATTACAATGGAAAGTAAGTATTACACATCTTACTAAATTCTAGCGTGGTTTAATTTATTCTTTATACAAATATTTAATTTTCATGCAGAAATCATTTTTCAATTTCCACTGTTTTCATGTAGATGCAGTATTATAAACATGACAATTTACGATTTTCCAAAAGTAGTCTAAATCAACACATTATAATCTAAAAAGCATGTGCACAAAATTTTAAGCCAATATTCACATTTGTGAACTTTTTTGGATTCCTTCTGCAATCCACTTGGTATAAAAAATCAAGAAATTTAAGTGTATAACAAACACAAAGCTTTCCAAGAACAATTTGAATAATTGAAAAAGACGGATATTTTACACTTTTTGTAAAATTATTGGTGCTCCTGAATTTTTAAAATTCTTTTTTTTATGCAGAATTAAAAAACAGAAATTCAAAGCTGTGTTCCAAACACCACACTTTCCAGGAACTATTAAAATCAAAAATACGAATTTTTTCCACTTTTTTGCAAAATTCTTTGTGTTCCTGAAATTTTTATTTAATTTTCCTTTCTTCGTTTGATTTGGAATTAAAAAACAAAAATTTGAAGCTTTGTTCCAAATACTACACTTTCGAGGAACTACTTGAATTTTTGAAAAATATGGATTCTTTTCACTTTTTTTAAAATTTGAAGGTGTTCCTGAAATTATTTGAAAATTTTCTTTCTCTCTGATTATTTGGAATAAAAAATCACGAATTTTAATCTACATTCTAAACACTACACTTTCGAGGAACAATTTGAATTTTTGAAAAATATGGATTCTTTTCACTTTTTTTAAAATTTCAAGGTGTTCCTGAAATTTTTTGAAAATTTTCTTTCTTTCTGTCTATTTGGAATACAAAAACACGACTTTTAATCTGTATTCTAAACACTACACTTTCGAGGAACTATTTGAATTTTTGAAAAATATGGAGTTTTTTTACTTTTTTTAAAATTTGAAGATGTTCCTGAA
>WNHD01002790.1:0-14107 GCA_011057455.1 Ganaspis sp. Gsp50 | reverse complement strand
TCAAGTTAATTTTGGTAATAATTAAAATATGCTATAGTGTTTGAAAATATATTTAATTGTACTTTCAATATTTTCTTCTAACTAACCTGAAGTATCAAGGAAATCGAGAATCTAGCAAAATTTGACAATTGTGATTTATAATATTAAACGGATAATTACTTTACTTTTCTTTACACGAAAGTTTGAATTATTATTATGTAAATAGAAATATAAAGATTATTTATAAATTATTCCCAATATTGCATATATTATAGTTCACTATTTATCTAAAAAAATAAAATATGATCCGCGACAATTGGGACACCCTCGGTAATTGGTGCACTTACCCTATTTAATTGTTAGAAATTCTATTTGTCAAATATTACATATTCTGACAAATGCTAATTCTGATAAATGCAATCTCTGAGAAATCGTGCTTCAGCAAACTATCTATACTGGAAAATGCATATTTGTGTAATTAAATATAATGCCAAATACATAATTAGAAAGATAAATAATGTGACAATTAGTGAACTTAATAAAGGTAAATCTTAAGAAATTGATTTTTGAGAAGTTAAACATTACGACTAGTGCTAATTCTGATAAGAATTATTTTGACAATTGCACATTTGAGAAGTTTAATTTTCTTGCAAATACAGTTTCGATAAGTTTATTATTCAGACAATTGGTAATTCTTGTTATTATAGATTTTAACAATTTTATAATCATGGAATAAAATATTCCAATAAATGCATTTTCAGGAAATTAATTTTTTTGACAAATAAATTTTTGAATAGAAAAATATTCTGATAACAGTATTTTCTGTTCAAAAAATATTTCATCAAAAGTTGAATCTGGAAAATACAATTTTTTAAAAACTCTAATTCTGATTAATTGATATTCTGACAAAAAGGGCGTCTATTAATTTTGTACAACAAAATTCCCGGTCATTTCCATGTTGTATTTCAATTTTTTCCCGGTTTATTTTCTGTAGTCAAAATTGAATTACTGAAAACATAAAACATAAATCTTTATCTACAAGCAATGATTTTTTTAAAATTTTTAAAAATTATGTCTAATTAATACAAATAAATTCTTCAGGAATAACTTTGAAAGGAGAATTAAAATGTATAAATCGTTGGTGGAGAGTATAGGATTATTTGGAGCAGAAAGTTGGGGATGGAAAGAATACGACAGATTGGATGGAGTAACAAGAAGATACGTAAAATAGATGTTAGGATTAGACAGAACGACACCGAATTATATCTTACTAGAAGAAACAAAGTGGAAGAAATAAAATAAAAAGCGATAAGAAGAGCAATAAGGTACGAGGATAAGGCCAGAAAGTCAAAGAAGGAATTAGTGAAAGAATGCATAAAAGAAAGGGATAGCGAAATAAGAAAAGGAGGTGAAAGAAAATGGGCAAAATTAAGAAGAAAGGTATTAGAAGAGACAATAGGAAAGACGGAGATCAAGAAAGCTGTTGAGAGTGGGGAAGATGTGGAGGAGAAGCTGATGGTCAGGATTAAAGTTGGTGGATTGGAGGAAAGGAGAAAGAGAATAGAAGAATGTAAATACAGTGATGTGTATAAAGGTATATGGGAGGAAAAGAAACCAGGATATTTAAAGGGAGATAGAAAATACAAGGAAAGAAAAATTATAGCGAGATATAGATGCGGAAATGAAGCAAGAACGAAAGAGCACTGGAAGGATAAAGAGGAAAAAATGTGCAGAATTTGTGGAAAGGAAGAGGAGAAAATGGAACACCTAATAAGAGAATGTAAGAAAACTAAAGTGAATGAAGAGATAAAAGAAGTGCTGAGAGGAGATGGAGATGTGATAGAAATATTGAGACAAATAGAAGAAAAGAGAAGACAGCTAAATGAAAAAATAAAAACCTAGAATCTATGGAACAACAGAAAAATAGTGAATTATAGTGAAAAGTGTAAATTGAAATGAATTTTTGAGAGACAAGCATTAAGGACTTTAAGAAAGACAAATAAATTTTGAATTCTACTTAATTCTATTAAATTATAATTAAAATTAAAATTTATATATTGACATATTGTTTAAAACGTTTCATGTTTAAATCGATTAAGAAAGAATAATATTTAAGAATGTTTATATTACTTTAGATTAGTTTATATAATCTAGTTTATAAGAGAAGTTTAAGTTGTTAAAACTGGTAGTTCGTCCGAAACCGAAAGGTATGGACTATAAATAAATAATATACAAATGAATTTTGTAAAGTTTCTACATTTATTATTTAAAATAAAATTTAAATCAGACAGGCTAACGGGCAGGCGGATAAGTCCAAATTTTAGATTTAGTTGTCAATTAAATGTATTTCTCTTCATGGTAAATGAGGGGGCATATATTTTTCTGATTTTGAAATAGGACGTTTTGAGCGATGTTTTGAGCATATTAATTTTCCAAGTTAAAAATCGAAGAAACAACAAAAAATTTTGTTTTGCATACCATTTTTTTCTAATTAAGATAATCTCATTTCTTTTGTAGATTCTTATAGGTGAATTTGTCTTTTTTAAAAAAGCTAAACATGATTGAAAAGGAAATAAATAAGAATCTTCTTAAATAAAATAAATTGTCTAAAATATATTTTTATGGGGCATTCCACGACAAATCGGACAGTTTTTTTTATTATCGACATTTTTTGATAGCTTTTAGTACTCATCGAAAAACTCTTCTTCCCAAATTTTGAGACTGTTTTGACAAGTTCTTGAATGTTGTAAACAACCGCTTTTTTTCTTATAACTTAATAAAAAAGGCTTGAAATCGAAAAACTTACTGAATACACATTTTTCGTATTTAATTTACTTCTAGAAAAAAAATACAAAAGAATTATGTAAAGTGTTTAATATGTTATTTTTAATTTTTAAACCGCATTTTTTAAAGTGAGTGCATATTTTGATTTTCTACAAAATTTTTTACTGTAAACTACTAGGCTGGCCTAAAAAGTTGTGGTTTGAGTAGTAATTTACAATAAAAAGTTTTGAAGAGATTGAAAATATGCACTCACTTTAAAAAATTCAGTTTAAAGTTTAAAAATCAGAAATCACGTATTAAAAGACTTTACATATTTTTTGTATTTTTTCAAGAAGAAAATGAAAAAACGAAAAATTTGTATTCAATAACTTGTCCGATTTGAAGCCGTTTTTAAGGAATTATAAGCAAAAAACTATAAAAAGAGCGGTCTTTTATACAATTTAAGAACTTGTCAAAAATATCTCAAAATGTAGGTGGAGTTTTTAGAAGAGTACCAAAAAATATAAAAAATGACAGGAATAAAAAAAAAGTTTTAAACAGCCTGATTTGGCGTGGAATGCCTTTTATATTATAAATAAATTATTAGTAAGAATATTTAATTTATTTAGATAAAAAATAATTCCTAATACATGCAAAATGTAATTTTGTAAATTCCAGAAAAATAATTCTCTGAACTAAAAAAATGGTTTAGCCTGTTTGAAACCTATGGTAATAACTTTATGGTAAAAATTTGAAAGGAAAGAGTTTTTGAAAAAATTGAATTTATTTATTTTTTGAAAATTTTCTACCATTTTGTTAATTTTAAAGATTGACTACATCTAGATTTTGAACTTATACACCCGGCTTTAAAATGAATCTCGTCAACGAAAAAAAGGACTTTTTCTTAAATTTTTAAAAATGTCCCTGTTTGACATAAAATTCCCGGTTATTTCTAGGTTAATTAGAATTCCCGATTATTTCCAAATTTTCCCGGTTAGTAGAGATCCTGAACAAATCAAGTTTCTACACAATAAATATTAAGGCAAATATTAGCTCTTATAAATACACTTTCTAGTTAATATATATTTATAAAGACTAATAATGTACCGAAAATATATTCCAGAAAATAATTGTCTTGTTATTGAAATTTCGTCCATTTAAAATTTTCCGACAAAAAAAGTTCGTTCCATTGCTTAATATTCTGTCAATTGGTTTTTTAAAAAATGATGGCGGACCACAAAACTTAGTATCTACAAGTTTTATAACCACACCAAATTATTTTAAAATCAGTCAAAGAATTCTGGAGATGTTACGTACAGAAAGTAAGTTTAATGGTTCGTTGTACGCTATTTAAAAAATGTTATATTTGTTTCATTTTTATTACCTTTTTAGAATTTTCAATAAGAATGTTTTCCACTGGATTTTGAAGTTCTTTAAATTTAAAAAGAACAGCAGGTCCATCGAAGTGAATTGCTTTTTTAAATTGTTCTTTTAATTTATTAAAAAATTCTAATGGCAATTCTATTTCAGCTTGTTCAACATTTTCACGTTCCATTTTCTGGGCTTCTAAGATTCCTTTTATTCTCGGTCGCATGCCCGCCAATGACAGATTTACATCAAAGCTAAAAAATAAAAAATAATACAAAAATTATTATAGAAATAAGGAAAAATATAAAGTAATTATAGCTCAAAAGTAAAGTAATTTTACATAACCATAAAATTCTTTTTTGTTTTTATTAAATATGAATAAAACTTATGAATTGTGATAAAATATTCGTCACTTGGAAATGAAATTATTTTTAAAGCAAAAGCCAATATATTCTGTAACATAAACAACTAGTGAAAAATTATGTTTATTTATAAGCATTATGCTTCCTCATTAGAGTTATTTTTAAAAATCCAAGTTTAAATACAATAAATTATAAAAAATGGTCATTAAATCTATCAATTCTTGGTAAAATACATACATTATATAGGTCAATTAAGTAGTTCTTTAATGTTGGACATTTTTTCAAAGGGAACTGTAAGTACAAATTTAAATTTTTTATAGTTATCTAAAAAAAATATAATTTTAAATGCCAAAAATGAGACAAAATTGTCATTTATTCCTTTAATTTTTAGTAAAAAATATACTTTATATAGGTCAATCAATTCGACTCGATGCAAGGAATGTAACTCTTTTATTATTTATTGTAAATGTTAAGTAGGAAAAAAATTTTATAAAAATAACCGTAGTTTTAACCGTGTATGACGAATTATGAAATAAAATTTTATCCAGAATATCCTTAAAGTGAATTTTAACCGTAGTTTTAAAGGAAAAAGTGTGCTTAACATTTTTTGATTAAGAATTTTTAAAATTCCTTGTGTCAGTTTCTTTATTTTTGTGAGTGTAATAACTGTGCTAAATTTCATTAAAATCGGTTAAAGCGCTTTGAAGATAGAGAGTTCACAAAAAATGACCACACACACACACACATTTGGACATTGGCTTCAAACTTCAAATTTGAGCTGTTTGGTAAAATTGAGTTTATTTATACTATTTTTGGAAAATCGAAAATCGGACCAAAAACAATGTTTCTCTATGAGGAAGCAAAATGGCAAAATTGAAGACGATTGATTGATTTTTACTCTAATTATCACATGAACAAACAATGACTTTTCTAAAAACCATTTTTTTGGAACGAGAAGTCTCAAAACATCAAGAAATGCAAAAATTGACAAATGTCAAAAATCATACAAACATAATACTTTTTCATTATTAATGGGAATGTAAAAGACTTAAACATAAAAACACTCTAAATTTCTTGGAGTGAAATCTCACTCCATTAAAAGTTAAAATTGAGTCACTTCGTTTCGAGTGAGAAACCCACGCTATAAAAGTGAAATCTCACTCTTCCAGAAAAAACTTTCACTCAACCCTGGCGGACGGCGAAGACGTAAGCGCGACCTAACTAAGTCGCCGTTGAGTCTTCGTTAGGTTGCGGTTAGGTTTACTCGTTTAAAATGAAATAAATAAATAAAATATGAACTTTGCAATGACTTTGCGGGACGTTATTTTTTACAGTTTTGAGAGTGTTTTAAATTATTAAAATACTTAATTCATGAGAAAAAGTATAAAAACTGCAATATGACAACTTGCGGGAGAGTCTACATTAAGCCTTCAATTTCTCATAGATACTACGTGGCTCATGTGGCGCGCGGATTCAAACAAGCCAAATCGAATTAAACACATTTCTACAATAAAAATGTATGTTGATTAGCAACAAAAGTATACATACCACACAATTATAAATAAATAATTTTACATAAACATATGCATAATTAATTATATAGAATAGAGCAAAGAAACTGTTAATAAAAAAAAATTTAAATTTCTTTACAAATTTAGTTACTTGAAAATTAAATATTAATTAATAAACTTTAATGTTTAATTTAAATTTTCATTAATTATTAAAGTTAAATTATAAAAAAATATCAGATGAATATCAAAATTATGGTTAAGAATTTCAAATAAAAAATGAAAATTGAAAATATTTTAGAAAAAAAAACTCAACTGATTTTTAGATAAAGGAAATGTAATTGTTTAAATAAATTTAAATAAGAAATAAATATCTGCGCTACAAGCACAGATAAAAAATTTAAAGTTCGTCCAAGCTAAGTACTTTACGAGCCAAAAATGAATTTCTTGTTTGTCGAATCTTAAAAAATCGAGATTTCAAATCTGAATTTTTGGAGAAAAAAATTCAAAATAATTCCTTTTGCGATTTCCAATCAGTGTTTACACATGTAAACACGCTCTAACATTTTTGGAAAGTTGGAATAACTTTCTAGGCCAAAAATGAATTTTTTAATTCTCGAATCTTAAAAAATTGATATTTCAAATCTGAATTATTGGGAAAAGAAAATTCAAAATCATTCCTTTTGCGATTTCCAATTAGTGTTTTCACATGTAAACACGTTCTAACATTTTTGGAAAGTTACAATAACTTTCCGGGCCAGAAATAAATTTTCTGTTTCTCGAATCTTAAAAAATCGAGATTTAAAATCTGAATTTTTGGGAAGAACAATTTAAAATAATTTCTATCGCGATTTTTTATTAGTGTTCACATATGTAAACACTAATTGGAAATCACAAAAAGAATTATTTTAATTTTTTTCCCAAAATTCAAATTTGAAATCTCGATCTTTGAGGATTCGAGAATCAAAACATTCACTTTTGGCCCGAAAAGTTAACCCAACTATCCAAAAATATTAGAGCGTGTTTACATGCGTACACACTAATTGCAAATCACATAATGAATCAGATGGAATTTGTTTACCCAAAAATTCAGATTTGAAATCTCGATTTTTGAGGGTTCGAAAATAAAAAAATTCATTTTTGACCCGGAAAGTTACCCCAACTATCAAAAAATGTTAGAGCGTGTTTACATGCGTACACACTAATTGGAAATCGCATAATGAATCAGATGGAATTTTTTTTGCAAAAATTCAGATTTGAAATCTCGATTTTTTAAGAATCGAGAATCAACCATTCATTTTGAATTCATTTTTGGCCCTGAAAGTTATTCCAACTTTCTAAAAATGTTAGAGTGTCTTTACGTGTGTAAACACTAATTGGAAATCGCGAAATGAATCAGATGGAATTTTTTTTCACAAAAATTCATATTTGAAATCTCGATGTTTTAAGATTCGAGAAACCAGAAATTCATTTTTGGCTCGGAAAGTTATTCCAATTTTCCAAAAATGTTAGAACGTGTTTACATGTGTAAACAGTAATTGGAAATCGCAAAATGAATTAGATGGAATTTTTTTTCCCAACAATTCATATTTTATTTCTCGATTTTTGAGGATTCGCAAATCAAAAAATTCATTTTCGGCTCAGAAAGTTATTCCAACTATCCGAAAATGTTGAGCGTGTTTACATGCGTAAACAGTAATTGCAAATCGCAAAGGGAATTTTTTTGAATTTTTTCCCCCAAAAATTCAGATTTGATATCTCGATTTTTTAAGATTCAAGAATTAAATAATTTATTTTTGGCCCGGAAAGTTAGACCAACTTTCCAAAAATAACGTCCCGCAACATATTTATTAATTGCAAAATCCATATTTTTTTTATTTATGTCATTTTAAACGAGTAAAGAACCTAACCGCGACCTAACGAAGACTCAACGACGACTTAGTTAGGTCGCGCTTACGTCTTCGCCATCCGCCAGAGCAAGTAAATATGAAAATTAACTCCAAAAGTAGATGCATCTAATTATCATTTTAATGTTTTTTTTTATAAGGAATTTTCACTCTACTTGTAGTGAAAGTTCACTCTTATAAAGTGGGTTTCTCACTCAAAACGAAGTGACCCAATTTTTACTGTTAATGGGATCTTTGTATAAGAAATATAGAGTACTCACGTTTAATTTCACATAAAATATTTTCAATAAATTTTATATATGTGTAGGTCTACATGAAAAGGGCCCACCTTGGCACTATTGGACTTATCTATATGAGCATATTCTTGATTAAATTTCGAACATTTTGAGAGGTCTTAGACCCTTCTAGATGAAAACTTCAACAAGTTAAAAAGATTTAAAGTTGGAAGAGTCAAAAATCTAATTTCGAGAAAAACGAGTTTAAAGTTCAAGTTTTCTATTAGCTTCCATGTTAATTAAAAAATAAAAATAAGATTTTAACGTGTTTTTAATTACGACAAAATTATAATAAATACATGATTCGAAAGAGCACATTTTATATTTTGTTTTTTAGCAATAAAAAAAGAATCGAAAATTTGAATTTTTTTATTAAATTGAGAATAGTTCCTAAAATAAAACCGACAAAGTGGGCCCTTTTCATGCGAACGTACACATATATATATGTGACTACCCACAGTAAAAAGGACCTCCAATCAAACAGATTTTAAGTTATGTTTGGTGAGATTTTTTCATTTATTAAACGTTAGTTTTTACCTATGTTAAATCAAAATCAGTATTAATTGAATATTTTGGATGTAAGGAAGAATTAAATATCAATGGCTTGTATTAAGAGTTGATCATTTAATTGTAGTTTAATTCCAAAAAACGCAAACATAACCTTAACTCTGTTTGCAGCGAAGGTCCCTTTCACCGCGGACAGTCACATATAAAGTCGAATTACATAAAAAAAGGATAGAGAAAGTACTAATAGAAAGTTAGTACCTTTCATTAACTTGCTTTATAATTCTCGAAGATTTAATTTTTGTACTTTGGCATAACTGCAGGGCCGTCTCTGTCGCTTTTGCTTCTTTCAGAAATGTATTTAAATCAAAAACTGGATGATCAGTATGAGTGCCAGTTTGAACCCACTGGCCATCTATCTTATCTAATTTAGTCGTGCAGCCCGTCTTATGGCGAGAAGCACAGTACGCAATATCATTATTCTTTGGATTGAAATAAAATTTGTGCTCTTGAAAAACAATGAAATAAGATCCTCGAATTTTTCCCGGATACAAAGTCATTATCTGAAAAAGTAGAAAAAAAATCATTTGTTTCTAAATTTGTAACTATAAACTTATTTGTCAATCGTAACTTGCATTCATTTGATTTGTGAACTGAATAACTTTGTCCCTTTTAAAAATTCTGAAACTCGATAATTTTAACGCAGGTGAAGTTATATTTATTATTTGAAACTAGAATTGCTGTGTAATAAGTTTAGTAGTTGTCAATTTTTAAATAATAAATATAATACAATCTGCAATAAAATTATAGGTTTCGGAATATTTAAATGTGTTAATAAATTATGTAGTCTCGTCCGAAATAACTCTTGAGGGGGAATCCATTTAAAAATTATAGGGGCGCATATTTATTGCCCAAATTCCATTCTTAGAAATTTCAAAACACAGAAATTTATAACTTCGAACTGGTTTTTGGCAGAAATCTCATTTTTCGAATAATAGTTCAACAGAATATTTATTCCTTCGAAATGTATTTCAATATATTTTTCAAATAATCTAGTTGTTTTTCATCATAAATTTCATTTTACTAAATGTTCGTATACCATAAATATTATTTATCCAAAATGCCACATAACCTAAAATTTATGTATTCTAATCGTCAAATAGTATAATTTTTATTTTTCGAAAAGTCATATAACCTAAAATTCATACAGCAGAAGTAATATCTGTCATAATATTTATGATATCGAATGACTATTTAATATAAATTTTATTTCTCGAATTATTATTTACCATAATATTAAATTCTTCCAAAGATAATATTTCATCATTTTTAAATGATTACATATTTCTGGTTTTTTCTTATTCTGAATTTTAAAACTTTTAATGTATTCAGATTCTTTAAAACAAAAATTCTGTTCTGTAGTATTTTGTGAATTTAAAAATTATGCTATTCTCTTTCGAAGAATTTAATATTATGGTAAATAATAATTTGAGAAAAAAAATTTATATTAGTCATTCGATATCATAGATATTATGACAAATAGTAGTTCTCCTGGATTAATTTTAGGTTATATGACTTTTCGAAAAATAAAAATTATATTGTTTGACGATTAGAATACATAAATTGTAGTTTATGTGGCTTTTGGATAAACAATATTCATGGTAAACGAACATTTTGTAAAATGAAAATTATGATAAAAAACAATTAGATTATTTAAAAAAGATTGAAATATAATTCGAAAAAATAAATATTTTGTTGAACTATTATTCAAAATATGAGATTTCTGTCAAAAAGCAGTTCAAAGTTAGAAATTTCAAAAATTTCTGTGTTTTTAAATTTCTAAAAATGAAATTTGGGCAATAAGTATGCGCCCAAAAATTATAATAAATAAATAATAAAAATATTTTTTATATAAGTGTAAGAAAAATAAAAGAACAAAAATAATGATTACAATAAAATAATTTAAAAAATTGTTCAGCTAATTACTCATTACAATAATTTATTAACAAACTGAAACAGAAAGTGAAGAAAAAAAACCAACTGTTAAAAAAGAAAAACAATTATTAGAAGAAAGAAAGACACAAATGTAAATAAAAGACAATTTTAATTATTATTAAATGAACATAAATATAAATCTTGTGAGCGTAAGTGCAATAATAAGATATAAAAGATTCCTCAGATAATAAATAACAATTTATTATACATTTATTCTTATATATTTTTAATAAAATATTAATGCAAATAAAGTTCCGAACGTTCAAATGAACGAAATATTTATCCTTCTATTTTTAAAAATTAAGATTTGTCCTAAAATATTATTTTACGTAAGAATTATTAACTCTGCTGTTATTATTATTTAAAAAAAAATTGTCCATTTTCATTAAAAAAGTATATTTAAAAAAAAATAGAACAAAAAGAAAACAGTCCGTTCAAATGAACGTTCCGAACTTTATGAACATAAATATTATATGTTCTAATATTTATTATACATTATATTTATTATGTTTAACAAAAAATTTAAATCGAGAATAGTAAGAAGTATAGAATATTGTCTAACAATGAAAGTAAATGATACAAATAGATGACAATAAAAAGTAAGTTTTTATATTTACAAAAACCTTAAAAACAAATCACTCGACCTACAGTCGCCAATTTTGTGTTGTGATTTTTTCAAAATTTGAATTGCTATCTTTTTTTGAAATATGATAGTATTGTTATCAAATATTGAATAATTTCAATTTAAACCAAAAATACTAATTCTCTTGTAAAATCACATCGTTAAATTCTATTGTGTAGGTTAATATAATTTTTATGTGGTTGGCAATTGAAAAAGTATATTAAAATTGCTTCCTAGTTTTGCATATTGTTAAATTTGATTAAAAGTGTCCATTTGCTACAATGAGTACGAAGTTATTTTTTTTAAGTTTTGTATACTTGTGATATTAGGTATAATTTCAGAATTAAGATGTGAACCATAATAAAAAGTATAATATCAAAACCTTGTTTACAGCAATATTTAGATTTTCCTTTGACGTAATATAGCTTTTTTTTATTATTAATGAGAAATTTATTTGTTCAGTTAATAAGGTAAAATTTGTTAATTGTTGTAATTAAAAATTTCTATAAAAATATTTTTTTCTATTGTTATTGTACTTATCAATTTTATTACTTTTATTTATTTATACATTAATACACACACTTTTATTAATTATTGTTTTATAATTTTTATTCTTTATTTTAAAAATGTATTAAGAACAAATTTATTATATTCAAATGAATCCGGCAGTGTTTGAGAGGTAAAAACCGAAAACAGAAATTGAATTCTGTATCAATTAATTTTCCATGGTTTCACGATGACCATTAACAATTGGTTTTTTTCATTCTCATCAACAATGAGAAAGAAGTATTGTGGAAAAGTATAAACTTTGTGCGATTTCGGACTTTTCCAATTTTCGCATTTTTTAAATGAAAAAGATCTAGTTCTAGAAAGAAAATCCAAATTATTTTCTAATGAATAAGAAAAATGTAAAAATAATAATTTAAGGGATTTGTCACATGGACGAAAAATGTTTAAAAAAATTTAACAGTGTGATCACTAAAAACAGTCAAAAAATTTGCCTGACTTTTCACAGACATTTTTCCATGGTCGAATCCAAAAGATTTTTACGCATTTCGGAAGACGTTCTGAGAATAAAATGAAATTTTTTATTCTTATTTGCTGGTAACCACTTTTAGAAAATCCAAGTTTTAAGTCAAAATAAGCTATTTGAAAACAATTTTGTTTACGGCAAAAAATTTATAAGGTCGGTCAGAAATTTTAAAATTTTTGGCCGTTTGCAAAATTTTCCCTGATTAATCAAAAAAATCCCTGACTTTCCCCTGATTTCCCAAACCAGTGGCAACGCTGATTCAATCTTTTCAACTACCGAATTATAAAAAATTTCATCTCCTATAAACAAATTTTATAATCACAGTGTATTTGTTACAAACCAGTATTTTTAATAACTTCTGAACGAAGCAGTAAATTTTGTTTATTCTTATATTAAGTAATTGTTTCTACAAAATGTCCTACTTATTGGATGTATTATTAAAGCTTGACGAGTTTTTTTTAATTAAATTTTATGGGTTTTTATAGATAAACAGTTAAGGAATCATGTAAAATTTAAACAACATCTGTCAAAAATTAATCGACACGAAAAATACCCTGAATTAATTTTCTGGAAATAATATTTTTCATTTTTTTAAAGCCTATGAACAAATAAAATAAACACTTCTATTATTTACAATTTCGATGAATATGGTGGGATGGTTACATAACATAAACAATGTACTTTTCAGAAAGAATCATAATCACATGGAATGTAAGTAAATTTACAAACAATTCTACATTTATAACGTTAAAAGGTAAAAATAAATCATTACTTTACAATAAGTATATACAAAACTTATAGAAGTGAATTAAAAATGAACATTGTCTATGTTGCGAATACTACACTTAAATAATGAATTGTAACTGTAACCTAAAACCACCAAAACTAAAAAAATTTAATTACTATTCACACATCAATTCACTTTTCAAGAAATGCATTTCCCCACAAGGAATAAAAATAAAACTTAATGCTTATATTAGGAATAATAGGTTAAACTAAAAACGAAAAAAAATGTCTTTGAAGAGAATTAAAAACTAGAAATGAATTAAACGCTGAGCAGAGAATAAAAAAAGTGTTATTTGTATAACACGAGAAATAAGATTTTCATAATTTTCCACTTTTAATAATTTTTCCAAAGGGAAAATACGTCTATTCAAAAGTATTAAATAATTTTCACTTTCAAGCGACAAGTTAGAAATTTAAATACTTTTCTCTATTCTTACACGACGCGTACTAATATTATCAAACACGCAGCTTAAATTTACCGTTAATTGTAAAAAAAATGAAAAGTAATAAAGCAAGAACTAACCTTACGAATTTCCTTTCCTTTGGAATGATGAAGATCCAATTTCTTCGTACAATTTAAAATGAAGAAGAAACAATTAAGATTTTGCAGGATTTTTGCACAACAGTTACGCCTGACGCCATTGAACATTCAAGGCAGGGATCAGAAAATGAGGAACTGAAAAACAGAAAAGCAGCGATGGTAAGTTGCTACACTCTTGTTTAATGTGACGTCAGGTGTCTATTTCATAGATATATTATACACTGAGCTTCATAAATGCCTTACCCTCTAGGGACTTTTCATTTTCAAACAACGTACAGTCGCGGCCATATATGCCTTTACATTTTATCACTAGAATATTTTTACTCAGCGAGTTTCTATCTAAGTAGTTTCACTTCATGCCTTAACATTTCATATGGGTATAGAATAAAACTATATAGAAAGAAACTCGCTGAGTAGAAATTTTCTAGTGACAAAATGTAAAGGCATATAAGGCCGCGACTGTA
>WNHD01002789.1:0-14110 GCA_011057455.1 Ganaspis sp. Gsp50 | reverse complement strand
AATAAAAACGTTTTCCATTGAAGATTTTATGTCCGATTCTATATATATATGTTGCCTCAAACTCATTTTCGATCCCTTAACACCCCATTTTACGGTATAGTATTTTATGTTTATGACGTAATAATAGCAAGAAATTAAAGAAATCATTAAAACTATTAATCAGTAAAGACATATTATGGAGAGCGTAGCGCGCATATATGGTTCTAGTAATAATTAATAGTAACTATTAAATCCAATTATAACAAATGGAATAAATCTTTAAACAATATTTTTTATGCAATAATAACATATTATAAACAATTGATAATACAATAACAATTTAATAAATATTTTAATAATAACCAATAAATAATTTCCACTACAAATAACAAACAATCATATTCAGTTACAATTCATAAATAATAAATTTTGCAATCTATGGCAGATAATAGAATCCTTTTAAATAAGTATTTTAAACTTCTTTTGTAAATAAAACAAAATTTTTATGTTTTAATTAATTATTAGATATTTTTGCACGTTATAAGAATGGAATTTGCTTATTACAAATACAAAACAAATTTTGAGAAGGTTAGATTCACAGATATTATGAATTAAATTTACAAGAAAATAAAGTAAATAAAGTGAATAACGCAAATAACACAAATAACGAAAATAATTTAAATCACGTCTATAACGTGAATAACGTAAATAACGTAAAACACAAAGACATAACATAATCAAAAAGGTAAAAACAATTGTAATCAATATAATAACTAACAGAAATAATAAAACAAATAAAGTAAATTAAAAATTTA
This sequence comes from Ganaspis sp. Gsp50, assembly GCA_011057455.1. Lineage (NCBI taxonomy): Eukaryota > Metazoa > Arthropoda > Insecta > Hymenoptera > Figitidae > Ganaspis > Ganaspis sp. Gsp50. The sequence goes on along the minus strand of WNHD01002789.1, from coordinate 13,316 downwards.
TGTTAATAACTTCTGCTATAAACTACTAAATACTACTGTTCAGCATTTTTCCTAAACACCATTCTCACAAAAGTTGGATTAATTCAAATATTCGAACGGTAGTGCTCATACGGAAATTTAGTCTCAACACCAAACTCATTTGCACACTCAATTATGCTACCATTCAAAACCGCGCGTAAACTCACACTAAGCCACACTCAAATTGTATAACATCGCAACTGGACGCTACACATACACTCACACTTAAATCTCGAAACCCTCACCAACACACTTCTAGCGTCAGTACTTTCACTTTTTATCATTAGTACACTCATGAGTCTTGACCGACGCTCAAACCTGTTTTTCTCTACATTAATTTGCATTATCAATTTTGGTGCAACTCATAAAGGATATTATCTTTTGATTTGATTCATATAATCGAATTTATTTTCAACGGTTTACTCATTCTATTTTTGTGTGAATTAAGTAACAATTGTGTTGTAAAGAGAACGCGTTCTCATAATAAATCTACATCTTTTACCATTGTGAATTCTGTGCATTTAATTTTTCCTAACCAACAACATTCCTCATTAATTTTGGAAAATACTTAATAACTACATTTAAATAAATAACATCAACTATAAGCTAGAATACTTATTAAACAATTCCATTATAAAACATACATGATTTATATAAAAATTGCTAATAATAAAAAGGAGGCTATAATTTAAATTTTATACAAATGCAAAATACAAAGTAAGAATATTAAATGATACATTCTATTATCATGGGTATTACAAATATCTGATGCACAAGAAGTCCCATTAAGCCGTGGAAAAGTAGGTATAACCCCATATCAAGACAGTTAATTGAGGAAAACAATAGATAGGCGCGACTAAATATTTAAAATCTCAAGTCAAACTAAAGCAACCAATCGTTGATTCTACATTCCCAAAATCAAAACAAGTTCAAAGTGAAACAATAAGTCGTAGTAATTCAGGTAACGAGGAATCCATTATTACGATTGACCCAGATGCTTTTAATTATTTACTAACAAATTCTACGGTAATTAAAAACAATACTGATTTAGGAGACGGATCACTAGTTCCTAATACTAAAAATTTTAACAAAAGCGAAAACAAGTATAACTATGAAGACGAAATTGAATCTAATTTATCAGTTTGGGAAACAGAAAGCTCCGAAGCAAAATTACCAAAAACGGATATCATTAATAAAGAAGACTGTCGCAAATGTTTAAACAAAAAAATAAACAAAGTCAATACTTTATTATCAAAAGTCGAAGATAAACAAGACAAAATGTCTACCGAGCGAGCAAACATGATACCAAACATCCAAACAATTTCTTTATAAGATGCATTAGAACTGATCTTAATTTTTACAGACGATAACATTTCTTTAGATCAATTTATTTTAGCATCAAAGAAGCAAAAATCATGTTACCCGATGGGACCGAGTCAAGTTTAACAAAATTAAACACAACTAAAATCCGATGGGAAGCGAAACAGTGCTTATTAAATGATAGCTACTATAAAATTAGCGATGTAATAGATAGTAAAAAAAACGTCTATTCTCCCAATAAGTCGATTTATCAATTACAGGGCGGATTAAGAACTGCTGATCAATGGGAAAATCAGAAAGTAATATCATATGCGACAAAAATTCGAGAAATAGGGAATAGAAAATATTAGGCGACTCAGGGCGACTATAAATAAAGGTATAGTGTTAGAAAGAAAATTAGAAGCAAAAATTATGCTTAGGCTGTCTCACAAAAACAAGGAATAAAAACTTGAATCAAAGAAAAATAGGATACACACAATGCAAGATTTAATAACATGTCAGATATGTAGTTAACCAGGACAAGCAGCACCCGTTTGTCATCAACTTAAACAAGATTACAACTTCCAAAATAGAAGAAATATCAAACTCCTACTAACATTAACGGACCGCAGAACAACAATAAATTTTTTCAACATTCTAATCAACGAAATAAAAGATAACATTTTAATCAAGAAATCCCTCTTCAACAATGTCAAAATTCATGGTAACCTAACTGTAACTCAGGAAAAGATCAGCTAAGAAACAATTTTCAAAAGCAGAAAGCACCCTATATAAGAAACAATTTTAATTATAATCCTAATTTTTTAAACCATCTTCAATTTAAATGCTTTTTTGCAAAAAGTCAGGCCATACTATTAACGAATTTTTTATTAACAATAATGTCAATATTAACTATGCTTTAAAGTGCTTGGAAATTAGAAAAGAAAAATACTTTTTCTCAGAAACAAGAACTACTAATAAAGAGGGAATGAATTAAAGCAACATGCTTATAAACACATGAGGAAACTGAATTTAATAACTGCCAAATTAATATATAATATAATATTATATAATAATATAAAATTACTGATAAAGATGGAATAAAACAAGTTAAGCAGTTGCTTGAATTAGATTATCTAGACTCAAATGTAATTTCACACATAGAACAACTAATAATTAAACAATGAAACAGATTTTAGTAGCCTGACGAACCTTTGGAAGCATCTCCTCTCTTAGTACATTCCATTCCAACCATTCATGAATGTCCAATAATTTCTAAACAATACAGATATTCTCCAGCACATAAAGAAAAAATTATTTGACAAATAAATTATCTTTTAGAAAATAAAGTTATCAAACCATCTTAATCACGATTTATCACACCTATTTTTCTGTACCAAAAAAATCGGACTCTTAAGAAAATAAAAGATGAAGAATGGTTTTAGATTTTGAAAAATTAAATGAAAAAATAATTCCACAATACAGAATATTTGAGAGATTAAGGACCAAATCTCCAATGCTAAATACTTCACACTATTCGATCTTGCTAATGGTTTTCACCGTATTCCATTGGATCCAAAGGATTCACATAAATCAACATTTTCTACTCCTTTGGACATTACAAGTTTGTAAAAATGCCCTTTGGATTAAAGAATGCCCCAGGTGCATTATAGATACTAATGAATATAACATTAGATGGATTACTCAAAACTATCTTTTTGTTTGCATTGACGAAACTGTTCTTTATTCAGAAACATTTTTTTATTTTGCTTAGGGGTTGTTTGAGAAAATCTGCATACAGATCCATCAGGTCCGAATCCGATAATATGTGAGGTTGAGGAAACAAAAATAAGAACAAATATAAACTGGCTAACTACTACCGGCCCGATCCACTAAAAACCCATTAAAGGCGTTCAACAATTCCCGAGAAGAATTTTTTGAGAGGCCCTTGTATATGTCCCCACAGCAAGAGACACTGACGCTTGAAACCGTACTAGATAAAGTGAGAAAGAGAATAGGACTTTATACGTACTAATGTTTTTGCAAATTTTCCTGGCGTTTTTATGAAAATCGGAGAAAACACTGGCTTTTCTCAACAAATGCTCTCTTATTTACTCACAAAAAAGTTGAAATTAATTTCCAAATGCTGACGCAGGTTGCATTTGCGTAATATACTAATTTGTCGAGTAGAAAAAGATGGGGGGGCAATTTTCAAGTTTGACAAGAGTGAGACAGATATGTCGGATTTTACTCGTACCACTCAAATCGAACAATATTTGCATATTTACTTGACCTCTATCGGTGAATATGGGTATTTTGATACCTTTCATGTCAAACTATGTCTGTCCTTTTTCTATTAAGAAATTGATATAATTATTTATTTCTAAACTACTAAATTCAGAAATATATTATACCTATACAGAAACTAATTTAATTATTAGTTTTTGAATAGAAAAAGAACAGAAATAGTTTGACATAAAAGGTATCAACGTACCCAAATTCACCAATAGTAATCAGGTAAATATGCAAATATTGTTCAAATTAAGTGGTACGAGTAAAATCAGACATATCTGTCTCACTCTTGTCAAACTTGAAAATTGCCACCCATCTTTTTCTACTCGACAAATTGGTATATTACGCGAATGCAAACTGCGTCAGCATTTGGAAATTAATTTCCACTTTTTTGGGAGCAAATGAGAGAGCATTTATTGAGAAAAGGCAGTGATTTTTCCAATTGTCATAAAAACGCCAGGAAAAATTTCAAAAAACATTAGTACATATAAATTCCTTTTCTCTTTATCACTTTATCTCGTACGGTTTCAGGCGTCAGTGCCTGTCGCTATTATGGCATACTGCAAGGGACCCTCACAAAATTCTTCTTGGGAATTGGTCAACGCCCTTAACCCATATTTTGGAGCGCTTATCCACCCTCGGAACTGTCAGAAGAGTTTTGCCTTCGAATGTGGCGCTCCAACTCTAACTCCGTAGCGGATTCGTCCAGTCCTGCGCGAATGGATAAAAAAACGCCAAAAGACGAGACAAAAAATGAAAAGGTAAATAGATTCAAAAAGTTTAAATATCAAAAAGACGGAGACTACAAGAAAACATTTAAATAAATAAATTAAGACAAAACAAACACAAAAAATAAATAAATAAATAGATAAATATAAAATAAATAAAGAGAAAGCTATTCGCGCTTGTCTCCGACTATCGAGATCCTTCAGTGGAATAATTGAGATGATGAAGGTCTCAATGTGCCGCCAGATTTCCTGGGATGGAATCATCAGCTCGACCATGTACCTCGGTGTAACTTTTGAGTTTACAGCGAAGAACAAGGTCTGTCTCTGCGTGCTTCATTTACGGCAGAAGATGGAGGTGCGCTTCATGTCGTCCACAGGCGATTGGCTCGCTTTTTATGTTTTTAAATCTCTGCAGGTACGAGTAAAAACACCCGTGATCTGTGAGCGCTTGTGGCATATAATAGGAGACTTCTCCGTGTCCTCTATACATCTAGTCTGCAAATATCAGGATTCTGCGATTAATGCATCGACCTTTTTCTTCTTCTCCCATGTTTCTGGCCATCTGTCTAGGAACCTGCGCCTCGTTTCTCTGCGGATGTGGTCCTTGATAGATCAACTCGTTGATACCGTCCTATAAGCAGACATGATACGCAAAGTTATACACCTCTGCGCTGACAGTATCTTGTGACTGATGGTTTCATTTCTGTGGGTTATGAGAGAGGGAGCTCACACTGTTGCCGCATACAGCAGTTTTTAGTAAGTGACACTCGCCAACCGTCCCCTCTTCTCTTTTTGCGGACCGACAACATTTGGAACCATCCGCGCCAGGTTGACCGCACACTTTATCGCCTTGTTAGAAGTCATAGCTCTGTAGTGATGGAAGTTTGACCTTCCATCTAATTTCACACCAAGATACTTAATTTGTTTCCTCCACTTGAGCTCGAATTCGTTTATCACGATTCGCAGGAAGTCGAATCCACTTTTGTCTGTGACCAGCAAAGCCTGGGTCTTTTCCAGGGCCATTCGAAAACCTCTTGCATCCAGCCAGTTTTTTGCTAGCAACAGACGTTCGTTTACAAGTACTCCAAGAGCTTCTGCAGTTACGGCTACGCACACGATCAACGAGTCGTCCGCAAAGCCGATTATCACCGCTCCTTCGGGTATGCTCCTTCGGGTTCATTCACATCGAGCGGTATTGGATGCGTTGAATATGTCTATAGCAATCAAAGCGCAAAAGCTTTTTTTTCTCCTTGGTCTCAATTTCTTTTTCCCTTCTCTGACTATGTCCACTAGTGCCTGAATGGCGTCTACTGTATAGACTATTCTCACCGGTCAAGTTATTTTGGATTCTTTGCAGAATCATGTCCTCTAGAAGTTTGCCTATCGTATTTAACAGGCATGTAGGCCTGCATGATGAGACTCTATCTGGAGGTTTGTTACCTTTCCTTAGGAAGACTAGTCCCGAAAAAACTCTGCATTTTTTAGACAAAGATTGAAGCTGCCTAGCAAAATATTGGGTGAAGTAACGATCATCTGCTTTGGGATCTCGTCATTTATCCCATCGATTCCAAGCGCCTCGCCTGACTTCATTCTGTTGCTTGCACTATTTAGTTTTGCAAGAGTGAAGAGTTCACCTTCCCGATTTTACAGGAACTCCAGTCAGTCTTAAGCCATGGTTCTGCAGGAGGAAACAGATCTTTTATTATTTTTCTGACCCAATAGGGATTGTCCAGACCAGGGGTCTTTTGCCTCGTTACTAATTTCTTAGTAACGATTTGAAAGCCTGATCCCATAGATCCTTGTCGACTTGGCCAATTAAGTCCTTCCAGCTGCTGCGTTGCGTCCCGCGGATCTCATTCTTGTGGTTCTTTTTAATGTCCTTATATACTTCTTTTAGCAAAGAATCTTCCTTAGAACGGGTGTATTTCCTTCTTGCTTTGAAGCATGTTTTTCGCTAGGAGGTTAACGCATCTGACCACCAGTGCAAGGAGCATTTTCTGACAGAGGTGCCTCTACGACGCGGCATTGACGCATCGCAGGCGGCGGTAATCATACTCCTTACCGCTTGATCCTCTTTTTCCATGTTTTTTGGCCTCTTAACCTATTCTAACTTTTCGATAAGATGGTCTTCCTCGAGGGCTCGGACGAACTTCTGCTTCTCAAGTTTTTTCGTATTCCACGAGAGGCGTTTTCGGCTAGGAAATTCCTGTCCCACACCTCTTCGTGTGTCTCCCACTGAGACTGAAAACTTGATATACTGGTGGTCGCTTGCCGTATGTTCCTCAGAGACCCGTCAGTCACTCGTGTGGAAGATATAATTGATCCAATTGTACCCTTCCGAAAAGTTTACGTCTTTCCCCGGTTCACAATCATGAAGTTGTTCCTGGAGACCATTTCTGTACTCCTATGGCTCTCTGATCGAGTCTTGCCTAGTCCCATTTCGGTAACTTCGCATTGAAATTGCCGGTGACGAGCACATCCAGCTTGGATTGTCAAAGTCTTCATTCAAGGTTAACTATGCTAGCTTTAAAATTGGTCAGTGGGCAATTGGGCGAGAAGTAGCAGCTGTACATGTCTACATTTTCCACTTCTATCCAATCAAACCCACTGCCAGTTTCGCTCAGAAACATTAAATGAATACGAAATGAAAATTGATAGATTAAAGTAACGATTACAAATAATCTATTTACGTCAAATTCACGAAAGAAGCAGTGTTAGGCCAGACCCAATGAAGGTCGAAGCGGTTAAAAAACTCCCAGTTCCGAAAAGTGAAAAGAAATTTAAACAATTTTTAGTTTTAGCTGGTTATCATAGAAGATTTATAGAAGGTATTTTTAAAATAATAACACCTTTAACTCAATTATTAAGAAAGGATAATCTTTTTCAATGTACTGACAAACGTCAAGTTGCCCTTGAAAATCTAAAAAGTAAAATGTGCGAATAACATTTATTACAGCGGCCACATCATACTAGACTCTTTATGCTTACAACTGACATATCAGGATTTGCTTTCGGAAGCATACTTTCACAAGGAAAAATAGGTCAAGACAGACCTGTAGCATATTTTTCCCAATCATTAAGAGATAACGAAAGAAAATTCGACATATAGGAAAAGGAAGCGTTTGGTTTCAGAAATCCAAAAAAACCATGTTCAAGAGTTACTCGATTGAGACTAAAATTATTAGAATACGAATTCGATGTTATTTATAAAGCAGGAATAACAAACGTCAACGCAAACGCAAACGCCCTATCACGAAACTCAATAGATCTACACGAAATTGACAATTTAACAAATGTTAAAATACACAAAGGACATTGATGCGTGTTGGACACTGCTGCGAGTTGGACTCCCAATCATATTTTTTAAATGCGAAATGATAAAAACATTATTCAAACTGTGAAACTTTGGCCTTCTTCATACGATACTTTTCTACAGGTTTTAAAATTAATTTTTGTCTTTATTAAGCATTGTGTAAACAAAGAGTATTTTTACTCGAAAATTATTTTTTTTAAGTAAAATCGACTGCTTTAATTTCTAACAAAATAATAATTATTTATTGACGATCATAGATGATTATAGGTGTTTCTATAACATTTTGCAAGCATTTCAAGATGCAAAAGGAGTAACTTCAATAAACTGACAAAAAGTATTTTTTTCTGGCGTATAAAAAAATATCTCCAGAACTGCAGCAAAATAGGGTTATTTTGCTGTAAGTTCATCACCCTACTTTTTGTAATTTTGGCATGCTGTTGTTATATCAAACTCTACATTATATATAGTATACATTATATAACGTGATATATTGCACAGGATATTACGTTATGTATTTTTTAAAAAATTGAATTGTCAGTGTTGCGTAGCGTCGTCCTCTTAAGTCTGAACAAAAATGAAGACAAAAAATTTTTTAATCCAAACGAATTTTGTTGCACCATAAAGTTCAGCATAAATTTTCATACTCGGATGTTTGTAATTCGTTTTATCTGCTTCTATACTGATTTTCATAGGATGTCCAACTCACAGCAATGGAAAAAATATGTCAAAAAAACTCTTCTTAGAAAATTGTTTATATTTTTTTGTTTTTCCTAAAATTTTAAAAAACCACATTCATGAAAGCATAGGTAGGCTTCAAAGTTTCCAAATAGTACTTTAAACTTGTCGATATCTGTACCCAGTAAAAAATTATAAACGAAAAACAAAACTGTGTCCAACTCGCAGCAACCTCCCCTAGAGTTTATTACAACAAATACGAAAAAAGATGCATGCCAATAAAAAGACATAAAAATATGCAAAGAAGAAATAAATGAGGGTGAATCAAGTGGAGATAAACCAGAGGATGAAACAGAACAGGAATCAGAAGATAAATCAGGACAAGATTATTCCAGTTAGTATATAATTTTATTATATTATATTATATATTTTACAAATGAAGACGCGAACGAAGAGTTTTTAAATGAAAAAGAAAGAAATTATGATTTAAACGAATATAAAAACGAAGATATACATGAGGAAATAAGTAACACAGAAATAAATGAATTAACAATTCAATGAAAAAACACATGAATCCGAATCAGAAGAAAGTCAAGACTCAGAAGCGGATTGGAAACAAAAAATCGAGAAAATTACAAGCTGTATTGGTGACAAGAAACCGTACAAGTAAACAAGACAAACAAAATTGTATGAAAGAAAGACGAAAAGAAAATAGTAAAGTACAAAATATTATAAACAAAAACTTTAGGACCAATGCTAGGGTAACAAGAAACCAAGAAAGAAAACAAATAATAAAAGAAAAGAAATACAAAAAAAAAAGATGGTTATGCAAACAAAAGAGACGAAAATAATGTACAAGAATCTGAAACTATAATGAATAATCAGCCTAAATACTCCTTACCGTCAACTTGAGTAACTTCGGGCAGATTGGCTAACTCCGGACACATTTTTTAACTTTTACTTACTGAAATTTGCTTTTAATTTATTAAAATGAAAAGTTAGGATATTCTATTTACATATTTTATTAACTTTAAATCAAACTTGTGTCAGTAAAAACAAAATTTTAGATGTCCGATGTTAGCCAATTTGTCCAAAGTTACCCAAGTTGACGGTACTTCTTCAAATAACAAGAAGAAGGCAATCAACAGAAGGGAACTATTCTATCATAAAAAATAGAGAAGAAATATTAAAGAAACATAAAAAGAATAATAAACACAAGGAACAATCAACAAGAATGAAGAATAAACAATCAGAAAATACTTATCCTCTTCAAATAAAAAGACGAAGGCCAAGAAAGGAAAATAATTACACAATTATTCTAAATACGAAATGAATGGGGGTCAAATGAAAGAAAACTCGAAAATTACAAGCAGATACTGTCGACTTAGATACAGAATTCACAAAAAAAATAAATAAGAAAATCATAAAATGTATTCACAAATCTGATACATCAAGCGAAGAATGTTTATTCTCTGAAGAAGATGAAAGCGTTGCATCAGAAGAAAATTTCATAAATCCAGAAAACGAAAGTCTATACCAATTATCGGAGACAGAAGATAGACCCCCTCCGGAACCTGCTCCACAAATAGACAATCGACCGGACGCACAATTCATTAAGACACAGAATATCATTGAATGTAGAGACCAACTTACAATGCATAATGACAATTATGCTTATTTTACTTCAATAACTGGTGAACCTAGAGACATTGAATAAAAAACAATCTTTAAAAGAAATCTAGAAAGAAAATGCAAAAATTTATGTTTAGAACAAGTTGAAGAACAAATAAAAGAAAAGAAAAAAATAAAATATATTACAATATCAATACACTCTTTAAATTTTAAAGTGAAGAAACTTAAAATACAATCAATAAGCATTGCAAGAACCCCTGAATTAAACACTATAGCATAGAAATAAATCATAAATATTCTAAACAACATTTTTGGAAACTCAAAAATTAAAATTATAATTTGCTTGGGAATAATAAAGTTTGGCTACTAAAGAACAACAATAAGAAATAATGGAAGAAGCTCATTCTTCAGATTTAGGAGGATATAAATAAGTTTCTAAAATATACGTCAGAATTCGTCAAAATTTTTATTGGCAAAATATGAAATTAGATATACAAATATACAAATATACAATCATGTTAAAATTTAAAATTTAAAAACTAATACGTGTAAAAACAAAGAATACTACGGTTATCACAGATTCACCAGGCACAGCATCTGAGAAAATCTCCATGGACATTGTAGGACTGCTACCTGTAACATATAATGAAAATAAATATATATTAACAATCCAGGATAATTTTACTAGATATTCACTAGCAGTAGCATTACCAGGGCCGGGATTCTGATAAGCGCATAACAATAAAAATTGGTTCTTTTTATTTGTTGAAGAAAAATAAAATATATTTTGTCTACTAACAAGCAAAACGAATTTAAAAAGTGCGTTGCGTTAACACATTTCATGAAATCATTGGTGGTTACTTTTAAAATTAAAATATAATATGAGGAAACAAGACATAACCCGACTTTTTAGCGAAATTTTAAAATTAACGTTAAGATAAACTGTCAAATCGGTAACCAAATGCACTAAGCAATGCAAAAACAGTTGAATCTTAGTACTTATATCAACATTCATACTATTAAAACTGCAAAGAAAAGTGGCTAAAAAAACTCAAATCAATTGACAGATTCAAATTTTAGACAAACCGTTTGTTATTTATAAATAGAAAACAAAATATCGAGATATTCAGAGCAAAAAAATCGAAAACTAATTCACAAAGAATTATGAAATTATAAATACGCGTTTCTGAATAAATTGATTGAAATTGTAGAAATGATTAGGTAGTGTATTTGAGCACATTACAATTTAATTTTTTAGTGTCAACATAGTTTTAAGAATTAAAAAATGCACGCATTATTTAATGTTGCGCTCAACAGAATCCGAGCCCAGATGTACTTGCAAGCATTAATACAGATGCGTTTGTCAAAAGATTTATTTGTATTATGTAAAAGAATTTATCACTCGGTAGTCAAATGCGTAAGTAGAAGAAATAATTATTGATGTATGATTGATTTTTGAATCTATTAAATCAATTCTTACCGACCAAGAAAGAAACGTTCTTTGTAACCTTATTAGAAGATTAGGAAAAAGATTTTGCATTAGGCAATTCAAAACTACAGCATTCCATCCACAATCTAATGGATCACTCGAAAGATCGCATAATATGCTAGCCGAATACTTAGAACAATTTGTGTGCAAAATATCACAATGGGATGATTGTCTTGAACTAGACACATTTTCATATCACACCAGCATTCATGAAGGTACTAGTTGTACACTATACGAATTAGTTTTTGGTATATTAGCTAGATTGCCGTCAGGCGAAGTACCTGACGAAAACGAAAAACTCGAAACCAATTATGATTACATAACAAAATTAATTATTGTTCCTCGAGATTGGAAAATGCAAAGAAATTAACGAAATATTTACAGTCTATTGCTCAAATCAATATAGGAACTCTTGATTTTTTTAAAATTTTTTTACCACAGAGTTTTTTTATAAATAAATAACATATATGCACTGTTTAACATGGACTCTTGTGGGGACTCGAATTCCATTCATGAAAAAAATATAAAAAATGCAGCCCAAAATATCAAAATCAGAATGCAGTAAAAAAGTAACAAAGTTCAAAATAGAAAAGTTTCGAAAATATTTACCACTGATTTATTGAATAAATAAATGTCAAAGTTTGAATTTTTGCGATAACAATCAAATTAAATATGGCAGGCATGAAAACGTGGCAACGTCGCAACAGCTCTTGTCACATCTGTTGAGTCTCAGTTCAAATTCAGATGTACAATACTCGCGTGAGATTTAAAAATGTAAGCATGTAACATGTAAGCATGATAGAACTATGTTTTTATTTGTTTGTGTACGGAATTTTTACCGACGACGATTGTAACGTTTCTAAATGGAAAGATAACTTGCGAGATTTAGAAATTACTAGGACAATATATGCCCGCTACGCGCGCTCTATTACACCAGCAAACAAAAAAGACAATCTGAAGTGCGAAACACCTCACCAGTCAATTGTTAGATAGAACCCGAATTTACAATTTAAAAGTATTCTTTATAAGTCCCAATGCTAAACAAGCTGATGTGAATGCTTCATATGCAATCCCATGAATTGTTTTCAAAGAATCAAACGAGGTTGCTACTCTCCTCGTAAGCAACAATAATCTAAGATAAAATAATTCAACATGCGATGGATTAATAGAATACAATTTTTCCATTACTTCCATATTACGCTCCCTGGCTTTCCATTTATGAGATTTCCGAATCCATGTATAATGTTCAAGTATTTGTGAACAGTAATATTGTTGTGCATCAGAATCACATGTATTTAATTTAAAGTAATCTAAAAGTTTTGTCGTTTTGTCCAAGTCAAATGCAATATTTTTTATACTTTCCCGTCTGGAATAATCGCATTTTGCTTACCCTGTGAATGTATTGGCAAACAATTAATACTATGACTTTTTTCCCCTAAAGATTTACTTAAGATTCTCCATATAGCCTCAACAGGTCCAACATATCTATTCTCCTCATAATGCTTTATTTCATCATGATTAATTTTAGATTCATTATCAACATTTGTAATAACAATCGATGCAGCATCATGATCTTTATAAATATTTTTATATAAGTATTTAACAGATTTTATCCTGAATACAACTTTCACATTGATATGCCAATTAAATTACTCGGGAAGAGTTGGACAATAAGGAACAACATAACGATTATTAACAATATATACGTTTGGCTTTTCAAAAATTTCACCTGTATTTCTTCTACAATACTTAACATAACAATCGTCATCAGAAACAGTTTCTTCTTGAAAAGATTTAGGGAAGTTCTAAGAAAAATTACCATCAACTAAACACCAGTCACCACAAGGATCATGAATATTATTCTTCATTA
>WNHD01002788.1:0-20598 GCA_011057455.1 Ganaspis sp. Gsp50 | reverse complement strand
CTTTATATTACTTTATGATACTTTAAAAAGCTTCAAAATATTTAAAGATACTTCAAAATAGTTCAAAGTATTTAAAAATACTTAAAATACTAATATTTTTAAATACTTTCAATTATTTTGAACTATTTCTAAATATTTTGAAGTATTTGAAAGTAATAAAAAGGTTTTTGAAGTATTTTAAAGTAATATTTAGTGTATTTAAATATTTGGATATATTTTTTAATGTTTTTAAATATTTCAAAGTATTTGGAAGTATTTGAAAATATTTTAAATTATTTTAAAGTAATATAAAGTATTTTTAAATATTTTTAAATATTTTACAGTTGTCTGAAGTATTTTAAAGTAGTTTTAAGTATTTTTGAATATTTTGAAGTAATTTTAAGTATTTTTAAATAAACTGAAGTGTTTTAAAATAGTTTCAAGTATTTTGAAATATTTTAAAGACTTTTAAATATTTTTAGATATTTTCAAGTATTTTAAAACATTTTAAAATATTTTGAATTATTGGGAAGTATTTGGAATTACTTTAAAGTAATTTTAAGAAGTAGTCTGAAGTATTATTGTTGAAAAATTATTAAAAAAAATTTCATTGAAAATTAGGGAAAAATATTTGATTTTAGGTGTTTTAGGGAATTTTCTTAAAAAAAAAAAGGGGGAAAATAAGGGGAAAAGGGGAAAAAAGGGTATTAGGTAAAAAAGGGGACGAACTGTGATCCCTGGAATTAAGAAAATTTAGAAATTGGATTTGGAATAAAAGGATTAAACAAACTCACTGGAGCAGGTCCAGGATTTTCGCTAAAAGTGTCTTCATCGTCGGTGTTGCTATTTTCCGAACTCCAACCTACATCTTCTTCTGTTGATTGAGATACGTCGGAAATGTGTGAAATTACACTGTTTCCGTCAACAGAGAGGGTTCGTAGCGATCCAGAAAGACTGCTTTGGGCATCCCACGAAATCGTTTGCCGAAGTGGTCTGAAATTTTGTAAATTTGTATGATAAGAGAAAAGGAAACTTTAGAATTGATTGCATAACACCTAGAACGGTTTTTTTATCTAGAATTTTATCTAGAATTTTTATCTAGAACGGTTTTTTCCCTTATTATTACATTCGACATTAGGAACCGTTTTTCATGTTATCACAAAGTTTCTCTACAATTCCCTAAAAAATACTCTTTAAAGAATGCTCTAAAATTCCCCCCTGAAAACCCTACACAATTCTCTAAAATTGCATAATTTTCATTTTCTCTTTAAAGTATTCTCTCCAAAATTCTGTTTAAAAATTTTCACAAAATTCTTTTAAATTTTTCTCATTTCTTTTAAAAATCTTCTCTAAAAATCTGTCTTTCAGAATGAAAGACAGAAGAAAATGATGAATGAAGAACATTTAATGAAGAACATGGAAAATTATACGATTTTTTGGATTCATTTTTAGAAGACATACTTATGATTTGTTTTCCCAAGAGCTGAACACTGTTTTCCTTTTAGTTCTGCTAATTGTGACATCAAAACTCCTTTGATTTGTCGCACCCAGGATTGCTTTACATCAACACTTGGTGCTTGAATCGTATGGACTTCCGCACGACCTTGTAACCAAATTTCAAATCTTCTTGCATCTCCTTTAACTGACTCCGTTAATCCAATCTGTGACATCTTTTAACAGAATTTATTATAAACGAGAATGTTTTTAAATTATTTTAATTGTCTTAGTCTAATTGGAATCGATGTTAGTCTAATTAGAACAGTTCTTATTGGACCCTAACGAGATGATTTTCAATAGATGTTTTCCAATCAAAGAGGTGAATTGAGTTTACCTTTAAATATCTTTTAAAGTGGTAGGTCGCTTTGTCGTGTGCTTGAGGTTTGCTATGTTTACAAAATATAATTGCTTTCTCGTATAAAAAGATGTGCCGCTGGGATGGTTTCAATCTAAGAAGTCGTTCTCTTTTACTACTGCTCCAAACACTGAACGAGCCTTGTAATAATAATTCTCCTTGTGCACTCAAGTCCCCCTAAAGATATTTTTCAATTAGTTTACTTTTCAATTATATTTTGCTTGCGACCAGAAACTTTAACGTCGTTGAACTTTGCAACGTTTTTTGTCGTTTACGAAGTATAAAAGAACAAATTTTTACTATTTTCAAATTCGTCAAATATTTATTTACAATTTGTAAATATATTGTTAATTGTTAATATTGTTGTAAATAAATTCTTTTTGATTTACGTTTTTAAAAAGTTTATAAATAAATATGGGAAAAATTAGTAAATGAAGAAAAAAGACGTTGCAAACTTGAGTATCATTAACTTTAAGTATCTGATTAACTTGTAACTTCAAAAT
This sequence comes from Ganaspis sp. Gsp50, assembly GCA_011057455.1. Classification (NCBI taxonomy): domain Eukaryota; kingdom Metazoa; phylum Arthropoda; class Insecta; order Hymenoptera; family Figitidae; genus Ganaspis; species Ganaspis sp. Gsp50. Next base: position 18,264 of record WNHD01002788.1, on the reverse strand, counting down.
TTTGTAATTAAATACTAAATTACAATAAAATCACATTTGAATTGTTAACAACACTAACCCCAAATCCAGTAATTGCAGTCTGGTGCATACTGTCATTTACACATTTTAAGACAATGAGCATGCAATTCAAAGCCTCTTGCAACTCTGTGCAACATGATTGCTCGTCACTGTATTTTAAAAGATCCTTTAACAAAAGCTGGTACTTTGTGATTCGTTGCACTGGCTTTAAAAGATAAGCAGCTAGAGGTAACTTATGGCCTAGTTTTTGCTGACAAGTTACAAGAAATTGTGGTTCACTCTGGATTTGTTCTCGCAACCTTTCGGATCTTGGGATATTTTGACAATAATAGCTATACAGCCTGAAGAAAACCTCTCGCTGTAAAAATATGTAAATCAGTTCACACAATCTTAATCACATTTTTTTAACTGTTTTATAAAAAATAGAGAAGTGAGAATCCGTATATAAACGCTTCTGAAATAGATTCAAATCGACAATAAATCCTCCAGATATAAATAAAATAAGGAAGTTGTGAAATTAGAAGAAGATTTAATTCAATGAAATTGTGAAATTGTAAGATTTAAATAATTGAAGTTGTGAAATTAGAAGATTTAAATAATTGAAGTTATGAAATTAGAAGATTTAAATAATTGAAATTGTGAAATTAGAAGATTTAAATAAATGAAATTGACAAATTAGAAGATTTAAATTATTAAATTCTCGTGGATTTAAATTAACAAAATTGAATTAATATTGTCAGTGAATTAGTTAATTGTCACATTTCTATTATATACAATAATCTTACATCTCTATTACAAAAATTGTTTATCTTTACCCTTTGTACAAAGCATAAAGCTACAAGTTCCGTATTCGAAATACAATTCTCCAAATCCCTTAGAAAAGTTTCTCCGTGAAAAATGCAAATTTCTTCTAAATTCCCAAAAAGTACATCCGCCTTGCCGATAAGAGCAGACGGAACTAAGTGTGCCATAGTCTCATTCATTAACTCCATTTTATAACCTTTAATAATAGATCCTAATTCTGATACATAAATTCGTTCCGTTTCTAATAATTCCGCCAAAACATGTCCTCGTTTTAATTTTAGGGCCTCAGTATCTCTTGGTTCACTTTCTGGCGATGAAGATTCGCCTTCGATCGGACACATTTCCATCTTTACAAACAAAATTTGATTATTAAAAATCACAAATGATTTTCATACTTCAGAGCTGCATTAGGAGTGGGGCTTTTTGAAATTAAAAATGACAAAAAATGAAATTATTTGGTTATTTCTATCTCGTAAATCAGATGACAGATTTGTTTTGAGTGATTTCGAAAAAATCCACAGTAATTGCATGGCTCTAATTACAATAGCTAAAACATTAGTGGATTCGATAAATTAATTGAAAATGGATTGAAATATTAATCGAAAATATTAATTGAAAGTATTAATTGAAAATCTTAAACTAAATCAGCTCTCAATGATTTAGAATAAGTTTTTACCTTCGGCATTGTGTTGGCTTTCTTTAGAATTCTTCCAGGCTTGATGATTTGTGGTGCTGCTTGAATAGGTTTCGCCGGTTCTGGCGTTACAGGTTGAATTGGCCTTGCTGGTTTTATCAATTGTTGTTTCAAAGCTATTATCCTTTTATCACACATCATTGACACATCTTCTATCCTTTGTAAAACCTGCAAAAAACATTTTGAGTTCATATTTGGTAGAATTTTTTCTTCTATTTTTGTAAGACTCTATTTTTAAATTTACGGATTTAAATTTTATTCAAATTAAAATTAACTATAATAATAGATAGAACTGACGTTTATTCTATTTCAATTTCCACTAATATTAATTGGAGTTAATATTTTAATTGCCATTAATTGCAGTTCATATTTTTGCTTGAAATTAATGAAGTACCTGCGTGACAAGAGCTTTAGTTTCCGGCATTATAGAATCTTGAAAAATGCAGCGTGGGTGATGAAATTCCTCAGCTGCTTCTATCAGTTGTTGAAGTTCTTGAAGAGCTTGATCTGCTGGTGTTGTGCTATTCTGGGCTGCTAACAATTCTATTCCCTTCGTACACCACGTGTTCGCCTAGAAAATAAACAATTAAATAATTGTTCAATTATATTTAAATAATTATTTTTCCATTGATCTTTATCGGGAATTTTTATCTTTTGTATTTTGCTTCATACCTTGTCAATTCTTTCCATAAGTTCTCGACACTTGGTCAAAGTGACGAGTCGTCTTTCGAGCCTTTGACTCAAAATGGTACACACCCTCTGAAGTTCTGCACATTTTGGTTCAACCACTTCCGCAGGGCATTGATGTCTTCCAGACAGTAATTGCTGTCCAGCGGTGATAACTTCCTCGGCTCGATCTATGTCTCCCTACAAATGCACAATTGTGCATTTTAAAATATTCTCATGAGATATTTATTCATAAAAAAGGCATTAAAAGCTACTAGAAAGTATAGATATTTACTTTACTTAAATTAATAAAAAACTTTTTTGTCTCTTGCTTTACAAGTATAAAATTTAATAAACCTCAAAGTGAAAGTAGTTTTTTATAAAATAATATTCTATTTTTTCGTGCAAAGTTCAGAGCGAAACAAAAAAATGACGTCCATTCACATAAATATCATGCCGAATATCAAATACGAATTAAATCCCTATTTAAAATATTTTTCAGGACATTTGTAAAAATATTATTTTTAAAGTTGTACTGCAAAATATTTTAGTGAAATAGTTTTAATATAGGTATTGCACTTTAAATAGTTTACTGAAAAATGATTTTTATTTTTAAATTTCATTGTCATTCAAATTCGGATCAAAAAAATGCATTTTTAATTTTTGAATGAAAAAATCTAATTTTTGCATTAAAGGATTTAATGATATTTCGAAAAGGGAGCATTAAGAGCGAGGAATCGATACGTGAATAGAGATTTAAGTCGAAAAAAAGACAAAATAATTTTCTAATTTTTAGAAACATGACGCAATGCAGTCTTTGAAGATATTCGATAAATTGATCAGTTTGATAATATAGTGTTCAGCGATTAACAGCTTTCAATTTCTCTATATATTTTAAAGCATTTTTTCTAATAATTAGAAGAAACATACTAAATTGTCTTTAAATGAGTTTCATCATTTGAATCATTTCTCCAATTTTTTTTTTATTTTGTACTATTTTGTAATTTCTACAATTTTTTCAATTTCTAAGTTTGAAAATTAACAATGTACATTTTGTTTCTCAATATAACATGGGAATAATTTAATACGAGAGTAAATAATTGAATATGAAAATAAATAATTTAATTTGAGAATAAATGAGAAAAAATATTTTAATATGAGAATGAATATTTTCATTTGACAATATTGAAATCTTTTATGAAATTGGATTGATTTTTGAAATTTTCTGCTGAAAATGCTGCTGAACACCATTACTATAATAAAATATATTAATTTCCTTGAGTGGATTGCTTACCAAGACCCAAATCCACATGGTATGCAACAAATAGGACTATCGACAAAATGAGGAAAGCGGTGCAAAGTAACATCTGTGCTTGATGTGCATTGTGTGCTTAAAATTCAGTTACTTAAACCAAATAATTCCAATAAATGGAATTTTTAACGTTTTTGAAAATTTAGATAAAACTACTTTTAGTACTTGGAAATAATTTCTAAGTTTTCAAAGAAACGAACTTTGAAGTTTAAGTACTTCAAAGTCTAGAATTTCATTTTAATAAAATCGTTTCAAAATATATTTTTAGTTCAGTTTTAATTTAATAATCAAGAACAAAAGCTTTCAATCTGTTCGATATTTAATTTAGTTTATTAATAAGGTCAATCAATTTAGTTATTAAGACCGAATTATGAAAAAACTTCTCTTGCACCTAAAGTAGTAGTAAATTTTGTTAAAAGTATACTATTTTAGGTGAACCGAAATGAATTCTCCAGAAACTTTTAATTTAGTTTACCTTTAATTAAAACAAAGTTTATAAATCCCAATTCAATGTCCATCATTCAAATACCAATATTGGAGGTTTTTTAATTTGAAATAGTTAAATTTGGTTTAAGTAAGATACTTTGCAATCCATTATGTGCGTGATTATAAATAAACAAGTGCTTCTTTATTTTTTAAATAATTCGCTGCAAAACCTTATATTGATTTATCTATTAGATTCTTAATTTCCATTTTCTTAAATTCATCCTGGTTTTCTTCAAACGGATTTATGGTGTCAAGTGTATGAAATTGTGTAATGATCTTTTAAATAATCGAAATCTTCTTACCCTGCATATTCTCTGAAATGCAGAAGTATCTCGCAGTAGTTGATCAACTCTTGCTTGAGTTTCTCCAACCTCCGTCATATCTTCAATTGTTTTCAAATGCTGATCTAAATTCGCTTGCAATTCCCTAAAATCTTGCTCGAATTGTCTAAGAGCTAGACAATGCCTTAAACGAGAGCTGTGATGTGACCAAAATAAGTCGAAAGTTCTTTCCGTCTCTTCCAATTGGACCAATAATCTGTTCGATTAACATTGTAAAACATTTATTAAGTTAGATTAAATGTATTTGATTGAACTCGATTAATTTCTTGAATTTAATCCCACTAATTTCTTAAATTTAATCCCATTAATTTATTGAATTTAATTCAATTGAATTCAGTTTAAGTCGATGATTTAATTTAATGTACTAATTTAATTCAGTTCAAGTACTATCAATGATTAAATTGAATGCAATTCAATTAATTTTTTGAGTAAAATTATCAACCTTTCAATCGCAGCAACATTTCCTAAACGGTCGGCAGTTCCTTTTCCTGTCAACTGACGAATACTGTCCAGTAAAGTTTCTCCATGTCGAGCGGCTGCTGCAATTTCTTCTTTCAATTCGTTATATTCTATTTGTTGTTGATTTAATAAGGTGGTTGTTGCAATAGTGTTGTTGGGAAATTCAACCTCTGCCAAACGACGAGTATAAGAATCAAGTGCTAAGGACACATCTTGGGTCATAGAAGAAAATTTCTCTAAATTCTGAAAAGTAAAAACAATCAATTATCAAAATCCTACTTTGACATCCAATATTAATTGTAGTTTACTATATTATGCTAAAAAATGGATATCAAAAAATCATGCTAAGAAATAGGTAACAAAAAAATGCTATAAAATGGGTAACAAAAAATATTATACTATAAAATGGATAACAAAAAATATTATGCTATAATATGGGTAACAAAATTTATTCTTTGAACTTTCATTGTATTATATTTGTTCAACTTACAATTCGATTTTGAATCCAATTGTGATGACAGTAGGGCAAATCACCCCCAAGTTCTTCTGTCAGTTGATCTTTATCCACAAAATCATAAAGTTCCACAATATTGGCAAGAACTATTACTCTAAATTTAAAATCTTCTCGAAATAATTTATTTGATACTTCTGAAATAGCTTTTTGGAGAAAACCAGCCGGACGTAAAACGTAAGCAACGTGTACTAAACCAGGAAAGAAAGCCTGTGGGGTAAAAAATTAATTAGAACAATAACAAATTTTTGAAATTATAATATATAATTGTAGTTTTAAAAAATGAATACATAATTAGTAATAGATACACAACACATAATACAATCATAATACAATTATAATACAATCAAAATACAATCATAATACAATCATAGTACAATAATACAATAATACAATACACAATATAACACATAATACGGTACATAATACAATACAATTGGAGAACTTACGGAAATTTTTAAAAGAACTGTTTTCACAGAATTCCATTTATCATTTCTCCGGTCGATTATTAAATGAAATCCTAAATCTGCTTCTTGCAAACTGAAAAGGTAAAAGTTATCGTGAAAATATGTGAAATTAGATATTAATAGTTTTATGGTCTGTGGAATTTTGCTTACGTTGGTACAGATGTGAGATATAGCATGAGACGTTGATAGTCCAGGTCCGAGAGATTGTGAAAATTACCATGATCAGGAAACGTGACTAATGGACATCCTTCCCTTGTTTTGCCACCTTGGAAAACCATATCTCATTTATTAACATAACGCCCCAAAATATCTTTTGACAATTATTACTTTTCAACCACTGGATTTATTTAATTTAACATTTTCAAATACACTTTTTGTATATCAAACGAAAATGTTTTTTTCATCTGTAAATTTTAAAATTTACAATAGGCAGGAAAAATCTTATCACATGTTATCTCCCTAATAAAAAAGGTATTACGATTTCTTTATCGTTTTCTTTCCTTTCTAGAACACTTTCGATTGTTGATTGTTGAAACGTAGAAAAGTTGAAATTCATACACTTGCTTACATTCTCAACACATTTAGTAGCATACATTTCTTTTGTTGTATCATCTTTATGTTTTTAAATTCTTATCAATAATGAGAAGGTATACTAAATCTATGTAATTATTATTTTAAGAAATCATAAGGGAAAATAAAAATGAATAAAAAAAAATGCCAGTAAATTTCTTGTTGAAAAAAATAGAGTTCTTTAAAAAAGGCAAAAATTGTATAGATGTCTTCAAATTTTGTATAAAAATAAAGTAGGATGTGACGATGTTGGCATAAATAACCTGGAATGTTTTATTGTGATAAGACTCGAAGGTCATAGAACCAGTCACAAATATTTCCGTTATATTACTTTTTTATATGATGATAAAAAAAATGTGAAGTGTTCTGGAGTATTTCTTTTCTCAAGTATTCATGTTTATAAAATCCTCTATAAAATCAATATTCTAGTATTATTCATTGTAAGAACAGATTTCTGTGTTGCGTGACACTAGATGGATTATTTAAATTTTTTTAAATCAAGAATATAAACTTACCAGTAATGATAGCATATTGCGGTTGGAGGATGTCTGCAACATCTCTAACAGCTAGGTCCCCATTTTCTATCTCACCGGTCATACTCTCAACATCTTCTGCAAAAACAAAATTCAAAAATTTTAATTTTAAATTAAAACATAGACAAGAATCGACAAACATGAAACATATTTTTTTTAATCATTTCAAAAAGAAGGTAATTCAGTATAAATAAATATCTTTGATAAATATAAATAACTTTGATAAATATTATTAACTTTGATAAATATTATTAACTTTAATAAATATAATTAACTTTGATAAATATAATAACTTTAATAAATATAAGAACTTTAATAAATATAAATAACTTTAATTTAAATCAAACCTTACTGTTTGATTATCAATATTTAAATATTCTTTACCTTTGTATTTTTAACGAAAGAATGAGACCAACTATTTTATGAATTAAGAATTACTGATCAACATTTTTGTCATTGTAAATTAATTTATTGATAGTTAAATTATAATTTCTTGCTTTTCCACAAAGAAAATATTTAATTTCAAGTAAAATTCCTGTTTTCTAATAAAGTGAATACTGAGAGTCAGCGGGTCTGAAATCAATTTCAATATTTGTTTCCCAATGATTTAATGATTTTTTAAATTAATTCATTATTAAATTTGCAAGAGATTTGTTCCATGAATTACAACATTAAGTTATTACGTTTTGAAGAATATTTTAGTGCATTTAAATTCTTGTGGCTAATATGAATGAAGGGAAAAGGAAAAATAATAATGTAAAGATGCAAATTATAGGTTTTGATTTAAGCGCTTTTCACTTCACAGTTATTTATGTATAACGTCCACTCGAAGGGATTTGACGGGGATAGTTTGAACTCTGGTTGTAGACTGCAAGTGATCTGAGGTTGCACTCAGGTGACCTTGCGATTCTATCCATCCGAAACAGTTCTCTGTTTTACCCACGATATCGCTGATATAACTGTAAAATGAGAGGCTCTCAATCTTATTTATTTCCGCATAAAATGCCGCAAATTGCATTTGGAATTTGACACAATTTTAGCATTATTCTATAACCATAAAACTACATCTTCCCGTAGCTTTTAAAAGATTTCTTCTTATAGACCTCATAAATTGATGTGTTCTTTAAAAACATAAATCCTTGCATTTTTTATTTTACGACTTTAATCAATAAGCTCTTGTTTCATAAATTCAAGACATAAAATTTCTTTGAGAAATATTTTTAAAAGAATATGAACACAAAGTAGAAATTACCAAAATTGCATTGCAAATAATGTTTAGAAAAGAGTAATTTTTATAATAATTAATCAACTTGAAAATTAATTATGGTAATTAGCTTTATTAATTCTTAATAATTAAAGTAATACTTTATATGATGTCGAGTTTCATAGAAAACGTATGACAACTTTGACATGCCCTTAATGTTGTCAAAAATGTTTCTTAAACTTAAAAAAACAAACGATTTTTAAGACTTGACGCTTTGAGGTATATAAAGAGCAACTTAGTTTATTACCAATTTTTGCTTCCTTATAGAGGAAGCATTGTAATGGTGACGATTTTCGATTTTTATTTAATTTTTGTTTTCGTTTTTAATTTTTTAAGTTGTGAAATTAAGATAACGGATTACTGTAAAAAATTTAAATTATTTTATATTTTTGAATTTTACGATCACAATATCGAGTTATTCAAAAGATTATTATGATAATTACTTAATTGAATCATTGCCGACAAAAATGTGTGAATTTGTATTTTTGCATTTTTCAACTTTCATATTTTTATCTTTTTTTAATTATAAATTTATTAAATTTGCAATAACAAAACTATTTTGGTTTATTTCAAAAAGAGTCTCAAAGAGTTAAGCAACATTTTTGACTTACATAAGTAAAAAGGAATTTTATTGCCATTAAAAATGGCTATAAAAAGTATTTTTTATTCAGTTTTCGTATTACAAATTCAAATCCATTTGACCCTTACAATTAAAATTAACCTCTAATAATTAACACTTTAAGTTTAAAAAAAGTCACTATTTGTTAGAAGCAGTTTTTACAAGCATGAATTTTGTTTTGATGAAATCAATTTTTCGAAAAGAGTTGGGAATCACTGATATTAATTTGCCAGACTGGATTTCAAGAAAAAAGATGCCTGCAACCTTTCAACTCTTCAATTAAGTGTCTGCTCTTCCCTCACGTATATGAATTCTTTTTACTTAAAAATGCAAATGAACTAAGCTAACAATGAGGGAACTTAATGTATAGTATCACATGCTCACTATGCACGTTTAAGGGCAAAAAGGAAACTGAGGGTCAATGCCTCTTTTCTTAAAAGGAAATTGGAATATTTTTTTATTTTCCGGTATGCTTGTGTGTCTTTAATTATAATTATTCTTTTTCATAATTAATTCCCCTTTTCCCTTGTTTTCTTAACGTATAATTAAGGTGTTGTGTAGAATACCTTGCCTTAAGTGTACTGACATTTCTGCAGTATTTCTTCACGTCCTCTTTTATACCCAAAAGTTTAACACAAAAGATACATTTTTCAAAATTAATCCGTTTATTAACACAAAAGACACATTTTTCAAAATTAATTCGTTTATTAACACAATTTCCATGTACAGTAATTTCTGTCCACTAAAAAATTGTATTCAATTGCCTTAAATTATAGGATCATCCACATTACATTTAAATTTTTACATTTTAAATACTAGACGTATTTTTGAACCATATCACTTTTTTCATTTATGATAGTCAAGTATTTTGATAAATGAAAAACGAAACATAGTCATTTGAACATTGTTTTTTTAATTTTGATATATTTTTCTAAACTTTTCAGTTTGATTTTTAAAATATTGACTCAATATTGTATAGGTAAAGTATAAAGTAAAGTATGTATGTAAAGCATGTGATGAAATCAACATGCACTGAGAGAGGCACAAGTGTCAATCATGTGATGAAAATTTGAACAATTTAGAGAAAGGAAGAATATTTTTTTACATTTTCGTTGCGAACAAAAAAAGTTGTACAAAAGTGTAAAAAGAACTTAACAGTAATTTTTTTTATTATACGAATGGATTTTATTAAATAACATTTTGGTAATAAAAATAAGACTAGTAAGTTACTGAATAAAAAATAATTATAAATTGTCAAAAATTACGAAACTCAATAAAAATATATGAACAAAACTTGTATAACAAAGAAAGAATACGATTATCTGTGGAAAAACATCTACAAAAAGAGTTTTGTATATTTAGAAACCGATACCTGGTTTATTTTAAACATATGAATAAGCAGTGGATTTCTATTATCTTTTTCACGTTTCCGATACGCGTACAAGTATTAAAAGAGTAATTTTCTCAGCTCGTGTTTCTTCTACAATATTTTACACTCCAATCATTTTAGTTTGTTGAATTGTAATAACCAGTATTCAACTGGTAATCCATTCCCTCTTGCATTTTTGAAACCGGTGTTAGGATATAAGTACTATTCCGATCAATTTCCTCACTAGCCATAACAAGTTGCATCAAATTCAGATTATCAGTATTAACTTGTTCAACACCTGATATTTCACTTTTCTCCACATCATTCTTTGTTGCTTGAGCTCTCAGCACAAACTCTTGTTTGGCAAACTTTATCTGCGAAAATTGCTCACTCATAAATCGTCGAAAAGTCGAATAACCAAGTACCTTAGTATTTGAAAACATATTTTTGCAATATTCATTGTACAAATCATGAACACTTTTGCGAGTTATGTCTGAAGGGAGATGAAGAGGGGCATTTTTAGCGACTTTTGTTTTCTGCGTCTGTTCCTGTTTCTTAATAAAGTCTTTCAAAAATTCCGTAGCACTTTTGTAAATATCGAGGGAGAAAGTGTTGTGAGGGACTTTTCCACAATTGCCATGGACTCTTGGTGTTACACCGTGAGTCATTAGGTGTTTTCTTATTCGTTTTATTTGATAATGAGTGCAGTTTTCTAAATAGGAAAAAGCATCGAGACAAACTTTTCGACCTTGATAAACGTACTGAGCTCTAAGTCTTCGCCTCTCTGTGTGTCTTGTAGTTTCATAAGGATTTGTGAGACAAGCCATTGTCACTCCCATTAAATACATGTCATGTTCTGCTTTTGTCAACTCGGCTATATTCAGTCTGTGGCGATAAACTACTTCAGGATTCAATCCTACGAAACAGTTTACGTCTTGGCATTCGCAGCCTCGATTAAAGCGATCTGAAACTTGATCAGGACTGTTTTCTAATTTAGTTGGATCGTAATCTGATTCCTCTGTTGGTTTCGCTTTCTTTACAGTTTTTGTTACCTTTTTTGCAATTTTCCGCTTTTTTACTGGTGATTTTGCTTTTACCTGTAAACAAAATTGACATTTTATAAAATTCATGTTTTCGATTCTTGGGTCTATTTCATTATTTTCAATAAGAATTTTACTAATTTCGAGATTCTATTTTCCATTTGTCGAAGAGCAAATAAATGAGTTTTTTTTCATTTCAGTTAGTAAATGGTGAATAATAGTACTTGTTTAATTACCAACGTTTTTATAACGTTATTTATAATTACAGGGATCACAGTCGTTTTTTCGTTCAATTTTAGGTGCAAAATATTGTAATATTTAAGAACTTGAAGAATTTTAGTTAATTTCTTGCTTTTAATTTAAAAGTAATTGATTGTCTTTTATTCCATGAGTTTTACATAATTTCCAAAAGAAAAATAGACAAATTATCATGATATTTTCTATGTGAGTAAATGTTTATGTTAAAAAAATGAATTCTTCAAATTACCTTGTAAGAATTTGAATTACCTTTGAAAAAATGGAAAAATTTTAATTAATGCTCTTAGACTAATTGCAAAAATGATTTTATATATAGAATTCAAATTATTCAAGGTCATTATTTTTAATATTAAAACCATTTTAAGTCCTTTTAAGTATTCTTAAGTACATTTTTTAATATTTTGAAGAATTTTTAAATATTTTGAACTATTTTGAAGGTCTGAAGTATATCAAAGTAATTGTACGTATTTTTGAATATTTTAAAGACATTTTAAGTATTTTTAAACATTTTTAAGTATTTTAAAGTAGTTTTAAGTATTTTTGAATATTTTAAATAAGTATTTAAGTATTTTTAAATATTTTGAAGTATTTTAAAGTAGTTTTAAGTATTTTTGAATATTTTAAAATATTTTAATGATAAGTTTTTTTTGAATGTATTAAAGATATTTTTAGTATTTTTAAGTATTTGCAAATATTTTGAAGTATTTTTGAATATTTTTAGTATTTTTAAGTAGTCTGAAGTATTTTAGAGAACTTTTATGTATTTTTGAATATTTTAAAGTATTTTGAACTATTTTAAAGTAATTTTATTTTAAGTATATTTAAATATTTTTAAATATTTTTAAATATTTTGAAGTGTTTTTAAGTGTTGTTAAATATTTTGAAGTATTGGGAAGTATTTGAAAATATTTTAAAGTAATTTACAATATTTTTAAAAATTTGAAGTATTTACAACACTGAGAAAAAAGTTTTCTTGGTTCAATGCAAAAATGCATTGGATTGGATTTTTATTTATTCCTGATTAAGGCATGAAAATTCTTATAACGAATCGAAAATATTCTTGAAACAAGAATAAGTTGTAAGTATGTTTTTATTCTTGTTTCAGGAATGTTTTTCTCTCAGTGAAGGAGTCTGAAGTATTATTGTTTAAAAATTATAAAAAAAAAAGGGGGAGAAATACTTGATTTTAGGTGTTTTAGGGGATTTACTTTAAAAAAAGGGGAAAATAAGGGGAAAAGGGGAAAAATAGGGGATTAGGTAAAAAGGGGACGAACTGTGATCCCTGTAATTACCAACAATAATTAGTGTTTTTGAGTAGGAGGTAATTTGTTCCGAAAAGTGGATTTTGGATTTAGTTGCAAAAATTAAATTAGATTAAATTCACAAAATTTTAAATACTTTGAACTTTAGGAATATACATTTCTGAAGTTTTAGATAATCACTAATATTAGTGGATTTAGTTGCAAAAATTAAATTGATTAAATTCACAAAATTTTTATGTTCATAAAGTTCGGAAAGTTCATTTGAACTGTTTTCTTTTTGTTTTATTTTTTAAAAATATACTTTTGTAATAAAAATGGACAATTGTTTTTAAACAATAATAACAACAGAGTTAATAAATCTTACGTAAAACAATATTTCAGGACAAATCGAAATTTTTAAAAATAGAAGGATAAAAATTTCGTTCATTTGAACGTTCGGAACTTTATCTGCATAAATTTTAAATACCCTAAAGTTTAGGAATACACATTCCTAAGATTTTAGATAATCGCAAATATCAGTGGAGTTAAAATAGAATACCGAAACATAAATATTTAAAAAATGTTTACTTTAGTATCAGTAGGTTCTTCAGCATTATCTTCAGTACTGTTTTGTTTATTGTCAACATTTTTATTTGTTAATTTCGTGTAGTTTTCTTCAATTGCAAGAGGATCAGTATAATCGTGCGTAGGTTCTATTTTCATTGAAGCCATTGTATCAAAGTTCAATACTCAATATACAAGAGTAAAACTTGATATTGGAGACAGTAGGTATTGGATTTTATTAAAAAACTTTCATTGTTATTGTACTGAAACAAATATTTGTATAATCTTAATAGAAGTACATGTATACATATTATACAAACATACTCGTTATAAACATACACGTAAAGCAGTTAATTATAATTATTCAGTGGGTTCTTTTGTCAATTTTAGCTTTTTGGAATTCGTATATAATTATAATCCATCAAATATTCTGGGATTTAAAGGCATACAAAAAAGACAGAATAGGAAGAATACATTTCTGATATTTAGAATTCGCTCTACAAAAAGGTCGAAAATCGCTTGCCAGCAAAACACGTCAGCCATTCTCGACTTTAAGGGCTTACGGTAAATTGAGTTTCACATACCTTTCTCAACACAAAATACTTTTGTTTCTTCAAAAGAAAGCCGTGCTTTCGAAACTGGATTGAAATCGCATCTAATAGAAACTTTTGTTTTTCTAAATAGGCGACTTTTTCTTGAACAATTTTCGAGAAATTTGTAACTATTGCTCGGAACGATATGGCGCACAGCACAACACAGCACTCAACAAAAAGAGAATTCAACGAAAAGAGGGCGCTTCGCCAGTAGTGTAGGAAACTTAAAATATCGTACAAGAATTGTATGAAAGAAAAGAGGTATGAAAATTCGCTATTAACAATGTTTTTTTGTTGCATACGATAATAAAAGAGTATATGGGATAAAAAATGGTATAATATCATCACTTTCATAAGCACTTTTTCAGTTAGTAGTTTTGGAAAGTGTATTGATTTAATCTTCAGCTTTGATACGATCCTGCAAACTAAAATGAAGCGCGCAAATACGGAAAGAAAAAGAAAAATCATTTTAATAAATATTGTAACTTGTACATAATTCATACTTTTGTCTACAATCAAAATCGGTTTGTTAATCACATATGACAATAGATTCATTGTCTTTTATCATTTGTTGAAGAAAGTCTGTTTTTAAATAATGTTTCTTTTGAAGTTCTGATGTTTAATTGAACCACAAATTGATTCCTCTCGATTATTTTTGCAATTAATTTTCACAACAAAAATCTTGATTCCAAATTAATGATAATAATGTCAAATTAATTATTTGCTATGCAAACGATGTTTTGATACAAAATTGACTTTAAAAAAAGACTTGATACAATTTTTGTTATTCTGAATGCTCAGAACATCGTAAAATTTGAAATCCGTGATTTTCGCAAAGGCATACATAGAACTTTCAAATTCATGTTAAATTAAATTAATTTTTTAATTTAATCAAAACTTTTTTAAATCCAGCTCAAATAATTTTAATAACTCATGCAATTCATTTTCAATTTAACTCAATTCATTTTAAATCCAATTCACTACATTTGAAGTGCAATTCACTTCATTTTGAAATTTGAGTTGAATTCACTATTCATTTTGAGTTGAATTCTTTTCATTTTGAGTTGAATTCACTTCATTTTAAGTTCAATTCATTTAATTTTAAATTCAATTTATGAATTTGTTATTTCTTACAAACTAGAATTTGCAGTTTGCATTAAAAGTCAACTATTTTCATAGATTTGACGAACTTTGGAATAAGCTTTAACTTTAGTTTTCCAACTTGTTCAGTAAATGAAATACTTTGATTGTCAGTATTAATTGTTGAAAATAGCTTTTTCAATCAACGTTTTTTCAATTAATCCTTATTCAATTTCGCTTCGAAATAAGTTTGTTGAAATTTTGCATAAAAGAGATACTATTTTACTATTAAGTACTACTACTACTACTACTACTATACTACTACTGTCGTGAAGCTTTGAGTCGGAGTAAATCAATAATTTGCTTATCGTAGGTCGGCAATTTGTCCCCAGCATAATTCGGAGCGAAATGTCCCCTTTTGTGCAAAATAATTATTTTATTTACCATGACTTTGCAAAATAAGGTTTAGAAAAAACGTACCTGCACAGCCAGTTTTGCAATGATAATGACAGGGACAATTACAGCTGTGTGGGGATTTTCGGCGCAGGATCATTTTTTAGAATGTGCATGTATTTATCCGAAGCCGGCACCTCGGTTATTGTCTTTTCAGACAGTAAAATTACACTTTTTATCTAGCACTTTCAATGTTTGTGTTCACTGAAACTCGATAACGTCACGCGAGTTTAGCTGGCATAAATCTATCACCTGAGTATTAACGCACATTTAATCGATAAAATTTCATCGTGAGACTGACGTCTCGTCTTGTTTTCCACTACCGTGTTGGCGCTATTACTGTATAAGTTTGACAGTTGAGCACAGAAGTCGAGGCGCGAGTCGATGTTTTATGCTTTTCACTGGCCTCTGGCGTTCTGCATCGGAAACAATGTATAATGAGTAAAATCATAAGGTGTGCAATATACCAGAGATAATAACATATTTGTTCATATATGTTAAAAAACACTCATAAATACGATGTAGCATTTATTACCATTCGCCTTTTATAGACGACTTTTTACTCCAATTTCTTGTCTTCTTTACTCCTTTTTCATTTACGTGAAATTCCATCAATCTTTTCGAGTAAATTTTTCATTAACATTTCTTCCTTTTTCTTGTTCACTCATTTCCATATTTTTGCAATAAATTCTCACGAAAATTTCTTTCTCGCCAAATTCTTTTGAGAAGAAACACTGATTTTAATGAAGAACATTCACTGAATTTAGCTTCTTTCGTTTGAATTCACTTTAGGAATGTATATGCATCTGAAATTAGTCGATAAATTTATCTTCAATCAAGTGCTAACAACACTCCTTGAATTCGCTCCATTACACATGAATTCACTTTATTGAAATCAATTGTCTTTTAATAGTTTCATCGTGAATTCAAGACTTTTTTTTTAATTCCAAATCTGAGTTAGTTAAAAATCGGTTCTGTTTCAAATTTGTGAATATTTTTACTAATTTTTCAGTCATTTTGATCAAAGCTTTAAAATAAAAAACTAATGAATCAAATAAAACACACTTATGTTTTTAAATTTAATTATTATATTTTTTAATGTATGAGTACTTGTTTAATCAATTCTTTGCCTATATATTATTCACAAAGTAAATTATAGATTGCAATTATATTCCACTAAATTTTCTGATGCATTTAAAATTAAAATTTTAAAAATTAGTTTGAATAAAAGCAATCTTGTTAAAATGAACGTTTTGAGTTTGTGGGATATTTGAAATATATTGAAAATCATTAAACCTTACTCTTTAAAATTTAATAAGGTTACGAATTTAATTACTGACTCTAATGATTTCAAATTATTGCAAAGTAATAAGAATATTATATTTTAATATACTGCTTTCAAAACTGATTATTTTACCTCTTAATATTTTCATAATGGAGCATGAGTGAAAATTACATAACATAATCCAATAAATTCTTACTAGTGAACCATATTTTCATTAATGATCAATAAAGTTATTAAAATGTACTCGCTATTAAAGTTACTTCATTAAATAAATAACATTGAAAATAAAAATGTGATTTATTAAATAAATGGAAAATATATTATTAAAATTTTATTTAAAAGATTTCATTTTTTTGGAAAACAATTTGAGCTGATATAAAAATATAACCATTTGAATTACAATGATTGAAAACGAATATAAAGTACACTTGTATTTATGTTATTTTATTTTTATTTATTTTGTTATACATTTTTTGTTTTCTTAATTGTTCCTCAATTAATTTTATTTTTTTAATTTAGTTTTCTGAAGAAGAAAGATAAATATCAAAAATTTAGATACAATTGTTAAGAGGAGAATAAAAAGAAAAAAATGTGTACAAAACAATGAAGTTAGATTGCAATCTATATAGACGTTATACAATCTGTCTCCATCATTTAACGTTACATCACTTAATTTTAGGAAATTATGTAAACCGAATCATTACACAAGCTTATACAAATTTAACTTTGATTTAGAACTTTAATTTATAGAATGAAATAAATCGAATACTTTGTTCTTTAATTTATTTTAATTGAAAGAGCAAAGTGAGCGCATTTTCTTATACGTTGGAATTTCATTCACATGTTGTTCATGGGAAGGAATAAGATTAGTAGAAAGCAGGTGAAGAAGATTTTTTACTCAACAGACTTTAACGATCAATTTCTTGGTATTTTAGGATTTCTTGATTTAAATAACTTCCATTTCTATTTTAAACATAAACTGTGAGCTTTTTCTTCCGCATGAGATTGTGAACAATGCGCATTTCAAATGCATAAAAGGGACAAAAGTTCAAGCTGTTCTTTTAAAATGAAAAAATATTTAATGAAGATAAAAGACAGTCTTTAGAGAGTATTTTCATAAATAATAGTGAATGTGCATCAGAAAAACGGTTTAAATTATTTAATGAAATGACGACAGAATTACGAATCAAGTGTTTAAGGACGTAATTTCAAATCGAGTTTACGTAAATGGAACGACGGATATTTACTCGGAAAATAATTTACTCTTATCGTACAATGCAAATTGAATAAATAAATTAGTTCAATTATTGGAACTATATTTGTCGAGAAACTTCTTACCTTAGAACTTTTTATTTTTAAATTTAAATAAACTGGAACTTTTTAAATAAGAATGGAAATAAGAATAACATGAAGTTTTTTTTGCAGTTATTACAAAAATTATTTTTATTATTCTTATTATTAGGTAATAATTCATTAGTTTTTAATTTTGACTGTTGAACCTAGTACACAAAGGCAGGCCTCGGACTCAGTTTGGAAATAAAAAAAAGTGTCAAAAGTATCATAAAATTTCAAAAATAGTGTCATATAGTTGCATAACGTTTTTATTTTTTTAAACATTGTAATTTACATTGTAAATA